>VZTM01003352.1:0-16282 GCA_013400555.1 Jacana jacana | reverse complement strand
CCAGGTCCCTTTCCCCTACACTGCAAATTATTTTGTTTTATTTTATTTTAGAAAGTGGATCCTCTCTTGACTCTCTTCCTTTTTGCTCGTAGTCACAGCCCTGCAAAAATGTTGTTAAAAGTCTGTAAATCTCAATGTGCCTTGTTTGATTGATCTTTTGTGGCGCTCCTGCCTTCCCCTGGTGTAAATCTTCCTAATCTCAATTCTTCTTTTCTTGCTTTTCCTCCCTGGCATGAAAAGGCTCACAGTGTTGACATTTAAAGTATCAGATGGGCCTCTAAATCAGCCATCATCAGAACAAAGAGAAAAGTTCACACCTTTCAGCTGGTTTCAGGGCTGTACAAGTGCAGTCACCGATTGTAGCTACCAAATGTGTTGATGAGAATCATTCCTGTGACAAAGTCTGGAGAAGGAAAGCAAAAAAGAAAGAAGAAAAAAAACCAAACAAACAACAACTTCCTGAATTAAACTGTCTCTAGAAATCCAATGGCAGAAGGGCAGAGGCAGAGATGCATAATTATGTTGCATTTTCCATATCTTCACATAGAGGAAAGTCTTTTCAAGTAGCGGATTCACTCATTTTAAATTATGTTGAAACGAGGATTAAAATGGAAATCGGCGTTTTCTTTTGCTAGACCTTTCAGGTTTGATTTAGTGTTGCGGTGTGGGCCCTTCAACTGAGCCTGCCGTAGTTTGTTGCTCTTTGCTGCCTTTATTCCACAAGATTCATTCACTGGAAGCTGATTTTAGAGCTAGACTTCAGTATTGGACTTGCTTTGGGTGAGCTGTCAGGCAGGTGAGAGAAAATCCTGTCATCCGCAATCAGCATTAGCAATTACCAGGCCTCAAGGGAGAGATGCGCTCGGCGGAGTCGGCAAGAGCAGACAACACCCTGTTCCACCCAAGAGGTTAAGTCGAGGGGTGCCATAAATATGAATGCTATAAAATGGTTGAAATTTTGAGAAAGGATCTGAATCCTCTTGTCAGGTGCTGCACCTGGGGAGGAATAGCTCCCCGCACCAGTAGAGGTTAGGGGCTGACCTGCTGCAAGGTCATGGTGGATAACAGGATGCCCATGACCAAGCAACGTGCTCTTGTGGCTAAGAAGGCCAATGGCATCTTGGGGGGGCATCAAGAAGAGCATGACCAGCAGGTGGAGGGAAGTCATCCTGTCCCTCTGCTCTGCCCCGGGGAGGTCCCATCTGGAGTCTTGGGTCCAGTTCTGTGCTCACTGGTTCAAGAAGGACAGGGAAATGCTGGAGAGGGTACAGCAGAGGGCTACAAAGATGATGAGGGGATTACATCTCTGTAGAATGAGGAAAGACTGAGAGACTCGGGTCTTTTTAGGCTGGAGAAGAGAAGACTGAGGGGGGATTTGATCAACACCTATAAATATTTAAAAGGGTGGGTGTCAAGAGGAAGGGTCTGGTCTTTTTTCAGTGGTGCCCAGTGACAGGAGAAGATGTAACAGGCAGAAATTTGAACATGGGAAGTTCCATCTCGACATAAGGAGGAACTTCTTCACTTTGAGGGTGGCAGAGCCCTGGCAGAGGCTGCCCACAGATGTGGTGGAGTCTCCATCTCTGGAGACATTGAAAAGCCACCTGGACACATTCCTGTGCAACCTGCTCTGGGTGCACCTGCTTTGGCAGGGGGTTGGACTAGATGATCTCTAGAGGTCCTTTCCAACCCCTGCCAGTCTGTGATTCTGTAATCCTGGAATGTAGCAGTTAGATAGCAGAGAACCCAGTAAGTCACATAGTCCAGTTCAGCAGAATGGTATGGTTCTTCTGTTGAGCATATTTCTTTATACAGAATGGAATTAACTTTTAAATTCCCATAAGAGAGGGAAATCCACCTTGGAAAAGCTCACCTGGCGTTTGATGGATCTTTCTTTCAATGTATAAGGATGGACCTGGGTCATGAGGAGCTTAAAAGGTTATTGCATGTCATCTTAGCTGTGGTAACCATCTTTGTGCCTGCTCTTAGCCTATAGGAAATGTAAGGTGACTTGGCTTTCTTTAGCTTTTATCAAGGGCTAAGCAAGGAACTTGTACGCAGATCGTGGGACTGAGATGACTCAAGGTAATTCATCGTGTCATTATTCGTAGTGAGAGTAGCAGCAGCACCCATACAATCCTGGGGCAGTTTGACTGCTGTCTTGTTTTATGTCTTTCCCTGGTTCTTACTTAAACTATATTTATTTTAATGTTTTTTCCTCATTCTCTGGAAGGCTATGCTTAGTCAGTTCAGGAGGGTTACTAGAAAGTCTCTCTAATTTGTTAATTAACTCTCAAAATGGATCAGTCTAGAGTATATCAAGTGTCCCTACAACAAGTGCTGGCAAAGAAGACACTATAGCCTCCCTCAAGGACCCCATTTCACTGTCTCAGCATATTTTGCTCCAAAATTACACCAATCTTTTCACTCAGCCATTATTGCATTAGATATCCAGGCTCGACATCTCATCTCATTGTTACCTCCAGATCCACCTCGGCTTTAGTGCTTCCCAGATTTCTCTCTCCTGTGGAATATCCACATTTGAAGGTATTTTCTTTCAAGCTGAATTTTATTTGGAGGTTTTAGTTTCTCTTTTTACTCGGCAACGTAAATAGGATGGGTCCCGCCTGTTTCAAATCCAGTTTTAAAACACTCTTGCTGTCTATTCTTGCTTTAATCTTATCAGCTTTGTTCTGATGAATTTTTATTTGGAACATGATGCCCCCTTTCCTTATTTTCATTGTCAGCAGCGGTGCATAATGTGCTTTGTCCACATAATCTGCTGTTTATGGAAAAACAGGATTTCTTGCACTGGCAACACATCTGGACTTATACAAGGTTTCAGCTGATGAGTCTCGATGTAGCGAGCTTGCTGCCATAGCACTTCTGGCTGGGAAATACTGCTCCTCTAGAGGAAAAAAAGAAGAGAAAAGAATATGCCCCCCTGCTTAATTACTCCAATAAAAAGCCTAATTTTTACCCTGAACTTCCAGGGGAGTTTGAGTTGACTGAAGGTACGGATTTGGGATTGGGAGAAGCCAACATGCATTTTGTTCTCTCTGTTCTACCCCTGGGGAGATGACGACTTGGAGCAAATTAGGGCAGAGAGAAGGAGGTTCATTAAAGTGGATTGATTTCAAATTGCATTGGGAAATACAGGAGGAAGGTTCCACACTTTCCGTGTGGGATGGAGTTGGTATAGAAAGAAACTTTGTTCTGAGGGCCTTGCAGGTAACCTGGAGCAAAATAGGACAAGTGCTTTAAAAAGTAGGTGATTGTACTTTAAAAAGGAGATCATTATAATTTAAAAAGAACAAAATTTGTGAAATATGCAGGTAATTGATTATGTATGTATTTTATCACATAGAAATACCAATAGGATTATCCAGGAGTTTCCACAGTGTCTCACTTGCATCGAAGATATTTCTTTTTTTAGCTGTGAGATCAGATTTTAATTGTATAAACTATATAAGTAGCTCTGTTAAAGCTACTTTGAGGATTTGTATCCTGATTTCTGTGGCTGAAAAGAGCCACTTGTGCTGGCATCATGCTAGGAGAGGACCAGGAGTGTAAATAGGTGGCTGTGGACCAAAAATGGTAGAGGGAAGAAGCAGCTCGGCTTGTTTTAGGCAGTGCTGCCTCAGAGAACAAGAACCCTGCCTCAGTCAGAAGTGCATCTAAATACTGGGGAATAAAATGATATGAATAGAGTAATAGAGTAGAAAGAATAGACTAGAAATATGTGAAAGTGATTCTAACAATTATATATGGAAAGAAGTTTTTCATTTATTGTGTATCTGTAAATATTAAGAGATTCCTTAATGCTTAATCTCATCATTACACATTTTAATCCAAACCAAAATATATTGCTTAATTTTCCCAAGTATGTGTTAGAAAATTTTCAAAGTGGTGTCACACAAGAATCTAACCTATTTTATTTATTGCAGCCCTGCAGGGTTATCTACATAAATTTTGATTCTTGAATCCAAATTACTGAAAACCTGGCGTCTCTATTTTTTGCCTGTGGCAGCGTGCAGGTGTAATTAAAGTCATTTTGATGTCTCCTTGCCTAATATAATGTATGTGCAGCCTTCAGTGGTTTGGTCTGAATGATTTCACTAGTTGTCTGTGCATTTGAGGGTAGTAAGTAAGGGGTTGGGTTGAAGTTCCATTCAGTTCAGGCCTTTAGCTAATGATTAACTTCTTGATTTTGTCTAAATGTTGCTGAAAAAAATGGAGGAAGCAAGAGTGGGAGTCCTCCTCCTTCTCCCCCTCTACTCTGCCATAGTGAATTCCCATCTGGAGTCCTGTGTCCAGTTCTGGGCTCCCCAGTTCAAGAAGGACAGGGAACTGCTGGAGAGGATACAGCAGAGGACCTCAAAGATGATGAGGGACCTGGAGCGTCTCATGAGGAAAGGCTGAAGGACTTCATAGAATCATAGAATGGTCCAGGCTGGAAGGGACCTCTAGGGTCATCTAGTCCCACCTCCCCACAGTCAGCAGAGACACCCCCAACTAGACCAGGTTGCCCAGGGCCTCATTGAGCCTCCCCTTGAATATCTCCAGGGAAGGGGCCTCAACCACCTCCCTGGGCAACCTCTTCCAGTGGTCCATCACCCTCAGAGTAAAGAACCTACTCCTAATATCCAACCTAAATCTGCTTTTCTCCAGTTTGAAGCCATTGCCCCTCATCCTGTCACTTGGTGTTTTTTAGTCTGGAGAAGAGAATACTGAGGTGGGATCTGATCAGTTCTTATAAAAACATAAAGGGAGATGTCAGGAGGATGGGGCCAGTCTTTTTTCAGTGGTGCCCAGTGACAGAACAACAGGAAATGGGCCCAAATTTGAACATAAGGGGTTCCATCTAAACATGAGGATGGCAGAGCCCTGGCAGAGGAGAGGTGGTGGAGTCTCCATCTCTGGAGACATTCAAACCTGCTTGGACAAGTTCCTTTGCAACCTGCTCTAGGAGGACTTGCTTTGGCAGGGCGTTGGACTAGATGATCTCCAGAGGTCCCGTCCAATCCCATATCATTCTGTGAGAGGGGAATTTATAACGTGCAATCTTGCTTTTCCAAGTTAGAGGAAAATCCTACACCTTACAGTTTCCCTGGAGCTCCTTGCCAGAACTGGGAAGAGAGAGGGTCCATGATCTGCCTGTGGGTGAGACTCTCTCTTCAGGTTGGATTTGCTTGCAGCAAGTGTAAGATTTACATGCCTGTCATTTTGTATGTTTCTTGCAGACCCTCTTGGCTAGTCAACCTCAGACTTCAGTGTAATTTTGCTTTTCAGTTTTATTTCTATGACCCTCCTAATGCCAAAAGAAGGACGTTGTTTAGAACTACATGTCTGTGCCTTTTCACAGCGTGCTAGTTAACTTCTCCAGCCTGTTTTTCCCTTTTGGGTTATTTTCTGAGCTGAGGCATCACGATGCAATTTGAATTACACTCTGAGCCTGAACACCTATAATGAGAGTACAAAGCTGGACAGGCAACATAAAAAAGGCATTTGGCTCAGAGACAGAAGGTGAAAAAACAATACTATGACACCTTTAAATATGCTGATTTTTCTTAGCTGCTGTGCATGTGGTTTTAAGTTTATTTCTCACGTGAGATGTAGCTTCTGAAGTGAGTCGTGGCTTCTGAATCCAAACCTTTGCTGCAGGAAGTAGAATTCGTGGGGGGTGACCTGGTCCTTAGAGGGGGTGACCTGGAACCCTGGCTTCAGATTTCTGCTTTGACTCTTATAACATCCATTCCCAGGCTGTGTATTTCTGGGGTGTATATTGGAAGGAGTTCTTTGCCAAGAGATTTTCTTTTATTCTTATTGTTTTATTCTTTTATTCTTATTGTTTCATTTCCATGCTGTGGATTTAGAAGAAATGGTTCCTGAGAATGCTCAGCTCTGGGTGCTGTTAATGGAATCAGGCCCTTTCTCTGATGTACCTGGTTCAGATTTGGATCTGAGCTGATAAGGAGCAAACACCATTACCAGCCAGTGGCTGTTTGACAGTGAAACAACAACAACTTGGGGCCTTACACTAGGAAAGCTTTATTTATAGGTACCATTAATAAGAAGAAACTAAAGGAAAGGGAAATTTAAAGATGAGGAGTAGGAAAACCTTGCTTGCAATGCATAGTGTATTGGGTTGGGGACTTATTTTGGAGGAGTGGGGAAAACCTCATCACTGAAGCACCAGAAGACCCACAGGGGAGAACAGTCCTGCTTTGGCAAGATGAAGAGGTGTGAAAAGACAGTTTGAGGTACAGGGGGTAGATGTATGGAATCTTCCAAGGCTTATAATTTTGAGTTTAGCATTTCATGAAGGACCTCTCACCTTTGGCAGTCTTCAGTGCTGCTTCTCTTAGGTTTGAACTTTATGGTTCTAGTCTACAAATGAAGTGGTGTCAATACTGCAGTTATTTGGAATTATATTTTTAGGTGTTATGAATGGCAGTGAAAATGAAGCTTCTCATCTTGTGAGTTAGTTAAAAGGGATGTGATCGGCCTGGAGAAGAGATGGCTCCAGGGAGACTTTATAGTGGCCTTTCAGTATCTGAAGAGGCCTACAAGAAAATCAGAGAGGGACTTTTTACAAGGCAGTAGAATGATAGAACAAGGTGTGGTGGCTTCAAACTAGAAAAGCCTAGGTTTAGGTTAGATCTCAGGAAGAAATTTTTCACTATGAGGGTGGTGAGACACTGGCCCAGGTTACCCAGAGGCATCCCTGTCCCTGGAGGTGTTCATGGCCAGTTTGGATGAGGCTTTGCGCAACCTGGTCTGGTGGGGGGTGTCCCTGCCCATGGCAAGGGGGCTTGGAACTTGATGATCTTTAAGGTCCCTTCAGACCCATGAGTACATGATTAATCTCATCTGATTTTGGGTGTGCTTAGTTAAAATGTCTCTCTCAACAAGTTGCTGTACAGTGCTTTGTCTTGGTAGACACTGATTCATCTGACCTGCTTTAGATGTCTATTTATGTTTCAGTTTATTCATGCTGGAGCTGTGACTGTTCCTCTCCATTGCCCAGATAAATCCAGGATTACTGTCCCCAGTTGCTCACTGCTGCTTCTCTCCCACTGGAGATAAGCTCTCCCCGCATCTGAACAGGTCTCATAAACTCCCTAAGAACTAATTATGCTATCACAGTTTATAAATGCACATAATAAGCACTTTATTTTCTTTTTGTATCCTTTCAGGGACCTGGCAGTCACTCCTGCACCAGTCAGCTCCCATCAACGCTTACTGGAACCAACAGCACAAGCTTCTTTGCTCTCAGATGAAAGAGACAGCACACAAGACCAGAGCATCCCCCTGACTAACCCAGGGAGACGGTGAGTTTCAGTTTCTGAGACAGCAGCTTGTCGCTGTGGTGGAAGGAAAATTAATGCCACAATGTGCAAGATCTAAACCCATTTCCCAAGCTGATGCAGCTGCCTCTTCTGCTACATCAACAGCCTTATTAAACACATGTCACCGTCGCATCAAAACAAAGTCTTGTCGTTCCTGGGAATGGTTTCATTCAGACACCAGAATTCACATGCACAGAAAGGGAATTTCAAGAGCTTTCTACCAAGAAGGTGTTTGAAGGGAAAAAGATGCTGAAAGAAACTCAGTCCAGGTGTACAAAACCAGAACTTGAGTGATAAATATATTTTTTTTTAGACAAATTAACGCATGCAAGCTGGAACAGAGGAGATTCCAGTTAAATATGAGGAAAAATTTCTTCACAGTGAGAGTGACTGAACACTGGCAGGGGCTGCCCAGGGGGGTTGTGGAGTCTCCTTCTCTGGAGACATTCCAACTCCACCTGGAGGCGTTCCTGTGTGACCTGCTCTGGGTGTTCCTGCTCCAGCAGGGGGATTGGACTGGATGATCTTTCAAGGTCCCTTCCAGTCCCTGAGATTCTGTGACTCTGTGATATTGCCATGAGAATTATTTCTCATTCTGTCTTTAGAGGATTACCATAGTTACTGCTGAATATCATTTGGGAGGCTCTGGGGGACAGAATGATCTTCAAACTCATATCTCATCCCTGATTAGCAGCAGATCCCATCAGGATGCTGAACTCTGTAGCACCTTTACCTGCTCTTACTGTCTCAGCCAGAGCTGCTTCATATCCTGTCCAGCATCTCTGCTCGTGAGTGATGAACAACCTCATTCATTTGTACTGCAGGTGAACAGGCTCTGAGATACAGGAGGGAGACAAATCCTAATCTCATTTAAAGCTTGTAGAGAGGTGAGGATAGAATCATAGAAACATTTAGGTTGGAAGAGACCCATGGGATCATCAAGTCCAACCATCAGCCCCACTCTACAAGTTCTCCCCTACACCAGATCCCTCAACACCACATCTCATCGACTCTGAAACACAGTCAGGGATGGGGACTCCACCACCTCCCTGGGCAGCCCATTCCAGGCTCTGACCACTCTTGCTGGGAAGAATTCTCTCCTCGTGTCCAGCCTAACCCTACCCTGCTGCAGCTTGAGGCCATTCCCCCTTGTTCTATCGCTAATTGCCTGTGAGAAGAGACCAGCACCACCCTCTCCACAATGTCCTTTCAAGTAGTAGTAGNCAAGGGCAGGACCTGGCACTTGGCCTTGTTGAAGCCCATGCCATTAACATCGTCCTGTCGATCCAATCTATTCAAGTTCCTCTGCAGAGCATCCCTGCCCTCGTGCAGGTTAACCTCATCTCTTAAGCAGAGTTCTTAGCTCGACTTGTTGGGAAAAAAAAGAGAAAATCTCAGCTTTCCTTTTATATCCTAGAGAGACTGCCATCTCCCTGCCACTACCTGCCACTGTAATTACAAGTAGTTAATTAGCATGCTGTAAAAAGGTTGAAATAGCTTCATTCTTCCCGTGTCTTTGTGCCCGGGTGGAGTTGGCTGAAGGGGAACAGAGCGAGAGTATGAAAAAATTCCGTGTGCGTAATAGGTTGCCAAGGGATTATGCATCATCTGTCCTCACCAGGAAAAGGCAAGACCTATAACTCACACGGGTGTGAAGCTGTGAGGAGCTGTAAAGGTCTTTACCCTCCACATATGGGAATAAATATGCCTTTCCACTCCACCACCTCTTGGCGATTTGACTTCAGCGGTGTTTTCGTTTCGCGCTGATTAATAACGCCGCGGAAAAACAACTGTGAGGAGAGAAAAAGCAAACTGCTAAATCCCATCCCTTTTCTCTGCGTGGCCTACAGCAAAAATCGTAGAGAGTCGTGTTGTCAAATCCCTTTGTGAGGGAAAGAGGGAAAGTTTGGAGGAAATAGGCATGACTGCTGGAAATGCTGTTGTGGGGAGGCGTTTGAAATATGGGCAAGAAAAATCCCACATTACAGTAAAGCCCGTAGTGATTTTGTTTGAATGTTCAGGTGGTTTCATATTTTTCTTTTTTCCTTCTCTCCAAATTTATGCTTTCAACATTTGGGAATGGAAGAAAGAGTAAATTAAAAGAAGCCATCAAGGGGTAAGCACGCAAATATGTTCACCTCCAGGCGCAGCCAGTGAAGGGAAATGTTGTGTCCCAAGATCAGGGACTGCAGATTAGTCTGATGTCTCACTGGGAGACATTGTGTCCAGATCCCAGTTTTTTATTTATTTAAATTTTTTTTGGCATCCTTTCTCAAATCTGGCTGGTTTTATTTAAGCTTGAGCTGAGGTGGAAGCAGCATCGTGACTCTTCAGGTCGCTAACACTTGTTGAATTTAGGCCCTGCAGTTGCTCTGTCACTTCTGCTCCACGAGTAAATCAGATGATCCCAATTGCATTTACTCAAGAGTGAAAATTAAAGGCTTTGTTTGGGTGTCTGCTCACCGACCTGCAGTTTTCAGCAGGGCTTACACCCACGGCTTCTTTTTATTCCTGAGACCATTGTGACGGTCTTCTCCTGGGAAGTAACCTGTGATGACCTGGGCTTTCATGATTTCACAAAAGAAAACACCCTGCCAGTTTCCAGGGACTTTTGATCTTCTCTGCTGGAGGCTGAACTCTCCCACACATTCATAGGGTGGATTTTTTTTTTGCCTGAAGGTTCCATTTGTTTTCACTCATGGGCTTAAACCATTTATCACTTCCTATGGTGAGCAACGGTCCTTTAAGGCCATGTGTCTTACTTTAAAGGACCGCTACTCACCACAGGCAGTGATAAATTCTTTAGGTCCCTGTTGGCTGTATTTCATTCCTCGTTTTTACCAGCAGAGGTGTTAGTTAGGATATTGAAACGATCTGGTGGCAGCAGAACAAGGCGATGAGAAGAGAGGAGGGGCAAAATAATACTGAGTTGGAGAGAAGAAACTTAACTTCTTAATCAGTTTCTATACCTTCATTATACTCTGCTCTGCTGAGACCCTGTCTGGAGTTATACTCTGCTCTGCTGAGACCCTGCCTGGAGTACTATGTCCAGCTCTGGAGTCTTCAGCACAGGAACAACATGGACCTGCTGGAAAGGGGCCAGAGCAGGCCATGGAGATGCTGGGAGGGCTAGGAGGACAGGCTGAGAGAGCTGGGGGGTGGTTCGGCCTGGAGAAGAGAAGGCTCCAGGAAGACCTTAGAGGCCCTCCCAGTCCCTAAAGGGGTTCCAGGAGAGATGGGAGGGACTCTTGATGAGGGAGGGGAGCCATAGGATGAGGGGGCATGATTTTAAACTGAAAGAGGAGAGATTTCGATGAGATCTCAGGAAGAATTTCTTTACTGTGAGGATGGTGAGACCCTGGCCCAGTTGCCCAGAGGAGCTGTGGCTGCCCCATCCCTGGAGGGGTTCAAGGCCAGGCTGGATGGGGCTTTGAGCAACCTGGTCTGGTGGGAGGTGTCCCTGCTCATGACAGGAGGGTTGGAACTGGATGGCCTTTAAGGTCCCTTCCAACTCAAACCATTCTGTGATTCTATGGTTATTTGCAAGTTTGAGAGGGGAGTCAGAATCTCACCTCCCATTGACAGAAACTGTCTCAAATACTGAATTGCACCTCCCCATTCCTACCAAACACAATCAAATGAAAAATATCCATCAGTTGAAATATTATGACATCATGTGCAAAGATGTATGCTAGGGTTTGGCAGTCCAGTGCAACCATAATCTAAAGAAAATCTGTAACAGTCCAGCGCTTTGCTCCTCAACTCGTTACTGACATATTTATCTCGTTACTCCATGGGGTAATGCTGGCGGGGGAGGCAGCATTGGGGGTGTTTAAGCTTCCTATTTTTCATTTCTTTTCCATTTAACTGACTGGGAGATTTTACTAGAGGGAGCACACACGCCTGCGTTGCCTGTAATAGTTCTCTTTTCTGGTCTGAGACAGTCAGGGAAGGACTAAAACTGGGTTAGCCAAACTCATTGACAGGGCACCTGGCAAAAGCACAAAAGTGAGGTAAGTTCTCAGCTTCTCAGCCCCACCTCTCCCAAATACCTTGGACATTTAGATGGCAGAGGCCTCGTAAGCTCTAGTTTTCACACTTATTTTTTCATGTTACTCTCACTGAGTAGTTCTACAAAAAACCCTAATTATTATATGGTTCTAATGCCACTGGTATGGGCCTGGTGACCTGCCTCCCCTTCACACCCTCCCAAGTGGTACATAAATTATTTCCCACAGTTCACCTTCTGCCCTCTAAGAAAGGGACTGCCAGGGAGAAAGGCAATGAAGATTTTTGTAGAACACCTTAGGATCACCAAATCACAGAATGATATGGGCTGGAAGGGACTTCTGGAGATCATTTAGTCCAATCCCCTGCCAAAGCAGGTCCACTCAGAGCAGGTTGCACAGGAACATGTCATGGGGGGTCTGGAATGTCTCCAGAGAAGGAGACTCCACCACCTCTCTGGGCAGCCTCTGCCAGGGCTCTGCTACCCTCAAAGTGAAGAAGTTCCTCCTCATGTTGAGATGGAGCTTCCTCTATTCAAGTTTGTGCCCATTACATCTTGTCCTATCACTGGGCACCACTGAAAAAACCTGGACCCATCCTCTTCACACCCACCCTTTAAGTATTTATAGGTGTTGCTCAGATTCCCCCTCAGCCTTCTCTTCTCCAGACTAAACAAGACCCAAGTCCCTCACTCTGCCTTTCCTCGTAAGAGAGATGCTCCTGGCCCGTGATCATCTTTGCAGTCCTCTGCTGTACCGTCTCCATCAGTTCCCAGTCCTTGAACTGGGGAGCCCAGAACTGGACACAGGACTCCAGATGGGGCCTCACCAAGGCAGAGTAGATGAGGAGAATGACCTCCCTTGACCTGCTGGTCACGCTCTTCCTGATGCTCCCTGTGGGATGCCATTGGCCTTCTTAGCCACAAGGGCACTTTGCTGGCTCATGGGCATCCAATGGATGCTGGATGTTAACGCAGTGCACTCACGGAGTTGCAGCTAGAGGTCCACAGGGGGTTAATTCTAACTATACAATATTTATTTTTAGCCTTTATTTGTAGGTGAATGTGTGACTATGTCCTCTGAAGCAAAAGCAGAAGTAGTCAGCCTTGTGGAGGCTGGAATAGATGTTGTTGAAGGATCTGAGCTGCTGTTTGCAGCAGCTCAGATCTGGATTTACTACTCCAAGTAAATCCAGAGCCTGGATTTACTACTCCAAGTAATTTCTTATCCCTGCCACAGTTAGGTCTGATGCGTATTACAGGCAGCTAAAATGAGATCACCAGTAGGGTTAAGCCCTTGGGGAGAGCAGTCAGTGTTTGATGAGCATCCCTGGATGCAGTGGACATCAGAGGAGGACACAAGCGCTGTTTCTTATGGGAGCAGCACGCTGGTTTGTCTCTATTCATTATCCTTTCTTCTTATTGTATGGTTGATGATTGTCTTCTGGCCCACACCACTGATAAGGTCAGGGTGGACAATCTGGGAATTTCCTCTCAGATCCATAAAACAATTTCTCTCCCCTAAACCAGAGCAGTCATTTCTGTATGAAGAGAGACATTATGAAATGTCTTAAGCATTGTTCCAGATATATATTCCAGTTTTGCATTAAACTCAACACAAGAGAGATCTCGAGGTGCTGGAGTGAGTGCAGAGGAGGGCAACGAAACTGGTGAAGGGCCTGGAACGTGAATTTTATGAGGAATGGCTGAGGGAGCTGGGACTGTTTAGTTTGAGGAAGAGGAGGCTGAGGGGAGACCTCATCACTCTACAACTGCTTGAAAGGGCATTGTAGAGAGGCTGGTACTGGTCTCTTCTCACAGGTAATTGTTGATAGAAGGAGAGGGAATGGCCTCAATAGAAGGAGAGGGAATGGCCTCAAGCTGCAGCAGGGTAGAGTTAGGCTGAACATCAGGAAAGACTTTTTCCCAGCAAGAGTGGTCAGAGCCTGGAATGGGCTGCCCAGGGAGGTGGTGGAGTCCCCATCCCTGACTGTGTTTCAGAGTAGATTAGATGTGGTGTTGAGGGATCTGGTGTAGGGGAGAACTTTGTAGAGTGGGGCTGATGGTTGGACTTGATGATCCCAAGGATCTCTTCCAACCAAAATTATTCTATTATTCTAATAGGTGGTTATTGATCAATCCGTATCAATCAAGGCCTTTTCCTTACTTTTCTTGAGGTAAATCGATAGTATATGGATGGAAATGGAAAGCCTTTATCAGAACAAGCTGCAACATGGTCCTTATCATTGTCAGGGTCTCAAACCACTCAGGCTTTGGCTTTGAGTAGATTTTCTGCAAGAGGCTTAACAGGTCAGAGGCACTTTGGCCTACTCCTCATGGGTAAATGGCTACTCACGGTCCATGTTGTACCTTGGATGCTACAGAAACACTTCTTTTCAAGGCAATTCCCACTTTTCTCTTACTCACCCAGAGCAGTACCGAAACCTCAGGCTTGGAAACAAGGAGCTCTTGAGTTCTGGTCTCTTTATCGCTCCTGTCTGTGCTATTGATGAATTAAATCAAGAAATGAAAACCAAGAGAGGCCATAGTTATGTTTGCTAGTGCTAGAGGGGTTTGAGAGAATAGTGATGCATGAAAAAGCTTTGTGTAACTGGTACGGACTGGGATTTACTTCTGACTTTTGGCTGAGCTGTGTGACTGCAGCAGCAGTAATACTGTCGGGCCTGGTGCTTATGCCTTCATTTCCCTCTCTCATCTCCAGAGAAACCAGTCCTGCCGGTGGGCGACTTCTCATCTCGGCCAGTTCACCCACTGCCAAAGGCCTGCCCAGTCGGAGCCCTCTTCCCCACACTCGCCTAACTGGAGGAGCCAAAGCCCAGCGTCACGATCCAAGAGGAGCTGAAACCGGAGTGGAGAAATTGGAAGGTTTGAACCACATTCCAAAGTACCATTTTTTTTGTGCCCTCGGGTTGTGTGTCTTATAGTGGCTTTTTTGGGGTGACAGGGAAGTTTCTTCATGCTTCTGGTGCGGACACTCCTGTGAGCAGCAACGGTAGGGTGTGGCAGAGTCATGAGAGTGTGAACACAACGTGATACGGCAGCTTTCTCTCAATGAACTTAGGGGGATATTAAAAATAATGACTGCTCAGGCTTAAAGTTACTCTTCCACATGGATGAGGCAGAGCAGTCACCAGACTTCCTGAAGATATCACTCTTCCACACCCCCCAAAACCCTGGGTTTTCAGCTTTGTGCTAAATTTTGACTTTTCCTTGGAATAAATACCCTCTTTAGTTGCTTACTCATTTCTCATTTCTGCAGAGACCAACCTCCCTGGTGACAAACCTCAGCGAAAACACAGCAAGTCCAAGACTGGTTCTTCCCATGTGCCTCAGCTCCTCAACTGGCCAGGCTCCCACTCCAGACCTGTCCTGCCTCCAATCCCGTCTGGGCGGAAAGGGACCAGCCCTTAATGGCCACTACTAGCCAAGCCTTTGGCATGATGAGACTGGACCTTGATGTCAAACAGGAACACTGATATATTTCTCTTCAACAAAGCAAAGCCTATCAAATATTATTTCTAAATCCATTTCTGATTAACTCTCTTCCCTACCTCTCCCCCCCAAAAAATAATTTATTTGTAACTTTATTAAAAAGTAATTTCTATATTTCCCAAAGCTGGAAATTATTTCCCCAGATGCTCACAACTGGGAAAGGGTGTAGAATTTTTCCCAACAGCCACGTGACTGTATCTTCCATTATTTTTTTCTCTTTCCTCCCCCTCCAATATTTTAGGTTTAATTGATGTGTGGAAGCGTCAGGACCTCTGGTAATATTGTCGATATCGTAGTACTGGTGAAGTATTTTGATGAGGGATTTTATGAAATGTTCAAAGTTGGGAGGGAAAACTAGTTCCAAGTCCTTTTTTTTTTTTAATAAAACGTGAAGGTTTTGGAAGGGATGAGGTGTAATTCTTTCATTTGCAAGGGTTTTTAAACAACCTAGTAAGTAGGCATCAGAAAAGAACAGTGCAATTAGAACTAGCTGAAGCTGTAAAGTGGTGTGTGAAGACTTGTTTTCCTCTATGTGGAGCAGAGCTCTCAGACAAGGAAATAAAACCCTGGAGTTAATGATGTTTGTCCTGATTAATTGTCATTAACAGACAGTGTGGCCCCTTTGCCCGAGCAGCTTCCCCCGAGGAGGACTTGGCGTGCCCGGAAGATATCACGCATTGCCACAGTGTGGAGTCACGTCCGTGGAAGAGCTCTGGTTTCCCTCACCAGGCACGTTCACGAGGTGGCCAAGGCTTTTCCTTGTTTAAATAGGATGAACTGAAGGAAGCAACCCAGCTCGTGGTAAGTACTGGATGCCTTCAGATAGCCTGACCTTAAATTCCAGTGAAGCCTGTAAAAACCATTCAGCCTTTTATGAGGTCGTTTCCTTTCCGTAGAGCAGCTGGTTGTATCCTCGAGCTGAAGAACAACAGCTCTTCCAAGACACTGGGAGGTTTTTTATCATTGCTTTTGGCAGAACTAAAAGCAAGGCTCTTCTGTGGCTTGGGTTCAGAGGGAGTTCAGAGCCCAAGAGGCAGTTTCAGCCCTAGAGGGTTCTTTTGCCAAAGCAGTTCAGCGAAGCGAGTACCTGAATACCCCTGAATGACTTCCTCACCTCCATGGTTGCTCCAGCAAAGGCCATGGGACTCTTCATGGCTGCTTTGTGTCCATCAATGACTTCTGGCTGGGAGGTCAGTGGACATGGGTGCTGCTCACTCTATCAGTGTTTTGCTGTTTTACAGGTGGGAATAATTTTGCCAGGGTCATGGTTAAAAAATAAGTACCAGGTACCTCGTGGCCAGGGGTGATCACTCCCCTCGCTTAAATTATGGCTGAGAAAGACTATGGTCTCCTGGGACACACTGAAAAGAACATGGCCAGCAGGAGAAGGGAGGTCATCCTCCCGCTCTGC
>VZTM01003350.1:0-19487 GCA_013400555.1 Jacana jacana | reverse complement strand
TCTCTACAACTGCTTGAAAGGGCATTGTAGAGAGGTTGGTGCTGGTCTCACGGGCAATGAGCGACAGAACAAGAGGGAATGGCTGCAAGCTGCAGCAGGGTAGGGTTAGGCTGGACATTAGGAAAAAGTTTTTCACAGAAAGAGTGGTCAGGCAGTGGAATCAGCTGCCCAGGGAGGTGGTGGAGTCACCCTCCCTGACTGTGTTTAAGAGTCGATTAGATGTGGTGTTGAGGGCTATGGTGTAGGGGAGAACTTGTAGAGTAGGGCTGATGGTTGGACTTGATGATCCCAGGGGTCTCTTCCAACCTAAATGATTCTATGATTCTATGATTTGATAATCTGAGCTAGTAAGTTTCAGTCTTTGGAAAAACAATGGACTCATTAAAAGGTGAATTAAAAAATGCCTGCTCTAAGTTTTTATTCTTATTATTATTATTTTAACTTAGTCCTCTGAACAGAAAAGGGAGAAAAACAAATCATAAAGCTTCTTTACCTGCTACTTTGTTCATAATAATGTGTCTACATTAGTGAAAATTTCTTTTAATATGAACACACAAAATCTTTTTCAAGGAGAATCACCAAAGTCACTTGTCATCCAAAGGGACACAGCCAGTGGCTGTAATTCAGAGTAGCTTGCTCAGAAATATTATTTTTGGTATCATTCTGACATTGCTCTGTAAGCAGTTTAGTCTAATAATGGTACTTTGTAATGGACCCAAGGCAATTCTCTGTATAATAGCCCAAACATATTCATTGCATAATTCAAAGCCTGATTGAAAAAGACTTTAGGCTTATAAAAAAACAGCTACCATTTGTGCCTTTCCTTCAGGAAGTAATAGTAGAGGCACATCAAGAAAGAAAAGTAGTGATTGTTTTCTTCTTCTACTCATCTGTTTGTTTTACATGGTTTCAGGAATTACATACCTAAGAGTCTAATTATGGAATGGGCCTCATTTGCAGGAAAGAGACCTTAAAATTCTTTCAGACTTCAAACATCTTGCTATCAACCTGAGAAAAGTGGTCCTGTCTGGTTTTGTCTTTAGAATAGATATTTCATGTTCTGCCATCCCTCCATAAAGCTGCACAGTATAGAAAGTCTTCCATAATACAGAGAAAACTTTAGTATATAAATCAATATATTTCCTTATACCTTTTCACCAGAAGTTATTTTTACCGCCTAGGCTAGATACTTGGTGAAGACTTATGCATTACTTTTCAGACAAAAAAATCAGCAGAGAATGTGATTAAGCACAAATCTGGATCACAACCATCCTGTCTATGATTCACTGAATTTTAGTTGTGATTTTTTAAAATGCTGTATTTAACGATCTAACCACCTCTGGCATCATAATAGCACAATTTCAGACTTCCAGAAAATCACATACTAGGTAAAGAAAGCCTACAAATTTGGACTTATCTTCAGAAAAAAAAAAAAAACCAAAACAATTTCTTCTAAGTGTATCTTTTTATATCTATACCTATAATTATGTTGATGCTTTGGCTTCTCATATAAACTGTGTAGAAAAATTCCTCAAAAAGTTGTTCAGCATATTAAGTAACAGTCCTCATCATACAGGGGGAGCCTCTATCTCTCTCCTAAATTGTTAAAGATTCAATTGGAAAGTTTCCATATGCAAAGAATAGGGGTTATTAATTTATTGAAAGTTCTTCCAGTTACTGAGGTTTATATAGAAGAGGCTTAAACTTCATAAAAGTAAGTATCTGCTTTTGTTGTTGGTATGATACCTTCCTACCAAAAATCTTCAGGAGAGAATTTGTAGTTTTACAATCAGGACTATGTAGTTCTTGGGAGATAAGACTTCATTCACATAACATTTAATAATAGTCTCATAATAAAGGTATCTTTGATTTTGTGAAGACATGGTAACAGAAAAAGCTTTGATTGTAATAAACTATGGGGTTCATTTTAACTGTGTTGTACCCAGATCTACAGTGTAGTGGACTGCACATAATTTTTTAACATATACCTACCAGCTTAAGAGAAAAACATGTGTTTGTAGGTGGATGCAGAATTTATAATTTCAGGATTATAAATTCAAATCGATATTATTTCTTAATGCTTTACAATCATTATTACTGAAATCTTGCTTAGAAGCCAATTGCCAGGGAGCAGCAAGGGCCAGCTGCTCCCTGATGGCCAGCGGCCAAGGAGCTGGGCCCACCGCCTCAACAAGGTAGGGCAGCCCGAATCTAATAGGCAGGTTCACCCAAGAGTTCAGATCACCAGTCAAGGTCATATTGATCAGGTAGGTCTGCAGGCAAGCCAGGTGGACAAATCAGGTTCATGTCTGGTGAGGGTAACCAAAGGTAACACAATCCTGGGCTTTGGGCACCTCGCTGGGGATGGGGACATGGCAGGGCATGGATCTATGGTGAGCCCAGCTTGGCACCCCCCATGGCAGTGCAGTGCCATTGGGGAGGACTGGCCCAGCTGCAGTGCTCTTAGGACTAGAGTGCTGACAGCCCTGAGGCTTGACATGGAGTCCTGGGCCGTGGTGGAAGAGTCCCCTTTGGGGCCAGTGATACCCCTGAGGCCCTGACAACAATGTTCAGTGCACTAGGTTGAGTAGATGGCTTTCCTGGGCATCAAAACCTCACTTGGACATTCTGAAGATAAAAAAAACTTCTAGGCTTTCTGCCTATTTTAATATTTAAATACGTTGGGGTTACTACCTAGAGTTGATTAGGATAAATCAGAACTGATACAAATATAATGAACTTGCAGGACCACAACTGTATATTTTGGGAAAATTATATTTCCAAAACTGTACATGTAGGGAAAAAAGAGAGAGGTTATGGACTTATCTAAATATTACCCAGGCAAAAGGATGGTTTCATATTCCATTTTCCTTCCTTCCAGGCACTATCACAAGCTGCAGGGAATTCAGCAGCCCTGGCAATACAAGGCACCTACGCTTTGCCAGAGACAAGGCTCAAGCAGAATATATTCCCCCATCAATCTAGTGCAACAGTTACGACCTTCTAGTTTACAGTTTCCTGTGTGAATTCCTCCTGGAGCATATATCAATGCTACTTTATCTTCAGGATTAATTCATTGCTACTAGTAAACCCTATTTACTCATCTTCTTTGACGTCACATCCCAGGCATTTTACCAGCATCTCCTTTGGCATCTGGAACATATTTCCATTTAAACTGATTTACCTATAATTTCATATGTATGTTTATTATTTCCTTAATCCATTTCAGACCTTGCACGTAAGTGTATGTGTATATAGTAACTAGAGATATCATTAAAACTTCATTAATATTGGGATCAAATTTAAAGAGAGACCTTTACTTCTACTTAAATCAATCAAATAAATCTGCAAATTTAGTTTTATAACTGAGCATAGATAGGCAGAATATGTTGTTTCCTAATAATTGTATGTTATTATTTTTTCATAAGAATATTCTAACATCTACCTTTTTGTTAATGTTGTCTTATTTTCTTCATATTTATTTCCTACACACATTTCCTCTGCTTGAAGGCTTAAAACTCTGAGACCTGCCTAATGCCACAACTACAGATTAATGATTCTTCAGCTTTCCTCAGCTGCTGTTTCTAGGATTCACATGTAATAGCAAGCTTTCCTTGGAGTAAAGCACACTATGCAGGGGATAATTTTGTCATAATACCAAACAGAATAGCACTTACACAGCACCTTTATGAACCATCCACATCTAGTTCTGTTTTTCTCTATTAGACACGGTTCGACTCCTTTCAAACAGGCTAGCAGTATTTTGTTATGGGAGCTCTGTTTGTTAAATCTGCAATGGAGTTGTCAGAGTTCCAGAGTCTGGAGGGTCTCCGAAGTACCCATCAAGATATGAAGGAGATTTATTTTCAAGATTTGTTTTTTAAGGTTTTACTTTTTGTAGACAAAAGACAACAAACATGCAGGGAATACAAAATATCTCTGGAGCTCACTAACTTGTGATGAATACATTGGGATTGTTTGCAAAGACCTCAGGGGCTGCTTCTCTTCCCTGCTTGTGAAGAGATCAGGTAATGTATCACTTATTACGGCAACAAAACCAAAAAAAAATAATGATATTTTTTTTGCATGAAAATAGAGGGCCATATGCTACATGTACATGCTAAAGCACAGAAGCATGTTTTGCAGTAGCAAACAGCAAAGTAGAAAGCTTTACGTGAAGAAGACCAGTAGGCTGTTTACAAACTTTTGTTAGCTATCGCACTCCAATGACTACTATCATGCAGCTTCCAGGTTTTCTTAATTTGTTCAGTACTTGCTTTGTTAAAAATGTATTCTCCCAATAAAAATTCACTGGAAGCCAATATTTTTCACTCAGTTTTAATCTCAGTTACGCTGAGCTTTATCAGACCTGCACCTTCAGGGAGTTCAGCTAAGAGGAGAGCCTAACATTGCTTCAGCACTATTTTAAATGTGTTTATATTTTATGACAAAAAAAAAGAAGATATATTGACCCTATAAACTTATTGCAAATTATTCACACCACTAAAAAGTCATGTCACCAAAACTTTCATAATATCAATATGGACAGTTTTGCATTAGGCTTATCTAGCAAAACAACTGTGCAGACTGTTAGAAATATACCTCTAAAATGTCTGAATCCCTTATAATTTATTAAGTACAACTCTGAAATTGCACTGTATTTATCATTTTCATATACTTTCCATATCAGCCAGGTTTGCATCAGAAAGGTAAAGAAAAACAGATTTCAGGTATTTCATTCATAAGTGAATTAAAATTATACTTTCACTTACTGTAGAAATTATTACTCATTTCATTGGAAGTGAAATGTGCATGATACATAGCCCCAGCAAAGCTCTGAGGAATGAGCTGGAGAAGCAGTGAACATAGGGTAGTATGGTCTCCGGAATATTTTTTCTGTCATTCCTTTTGGCCAAAAATTTTTTGAAAGAGACTCCCAATTACTCTTCTATCTCTTCTGCCATTCTTTACTCACAGTTTCCTTCTCTTACTTTAAAAGTTGGTATATAAAGGACAGATTTTTGAAGATCTGGGAAGTCTTCATGATTGGTATTTTGCAGGAAAGGATTTTCTAAGTAAGGCCAAAACTGGTGATGGTTTGATAACCATTGTACTTTCCCAACCTCTTTACATAAGTAAAGGTAATTTTAATTAGCAGGACATGTGATTACTGTTCAGGCTAAAGACCGAAGGGCTACATCTCAGGTTAATTTACACTGGGAAAATAGAGTTCCTGAAAAATTGTCATTTTGATATTCCCTTTTCTCTGCATAGAGGATCAATGTATCTGAGGAGAAGTCTACTGGGTGTTAGTAGGTAACTGGGTGTTAGTTTGTGTGTCTGGAATAGGAGAATTGAAGAAGCAGGACAAGTAGTGTTCCCAGCATGGAATCAGTACAAATACCTTGTCACTCACCTGGTTTCCTGTGTCTTTCCTTCTTCACTTAAATATTTTAATCAATGGAATGTTGTTATTTCAGCTAGATTAGCAATGTTATTGCCCTCTAGTGGACTTATTTATTTGTAGGTGTATAAATTATCCTGAAAACATTTTGAAAAGCAGATGGCCTGTAACACAGAACAGTGAATTTGAATCTGAAAACATCCTTGATTGAAAAATATCCCATGAGTTACTTTTTGCAAGGTATGTGTCAGGGATAATAAAATGTAAATTATAGTGGCAGACAGAAAACTTCTTGTATTACGTTAAACAATGAGTAAAGTCTGTTGCAACAAAGGTTTAAAACCTAGCTAGCAGTGGCACCAAACAAGCAAGCACAGCATGGCCAAAATCATACAGACTGAGAGGGTGACTGTCATTACAATGCCACAGCATGTGTGTTATTATATCTCAGTCTCTCTCAGACATTATTCATGTTTCATTGCAGCTTCAGTGCTTGGTGAAATTTCTGACACTAGTCAGCAGGTCAAACTTGCAAGGCTTCTGTTGGGGACACAGAGTAAACCTTGGGTAATGTTCTATCAAAGAAAAAGGAAGGGTAAGCACTGAAAGGCAACAAACGGAAATATCATCAGAAGTGTGCTACGGAATTATCAGGGCATGCACAGAATACAACAGGTTTTTTGAATGGCATTATAAAAACTAGAATCGAAAGGATCGATCTAATAAAGGTAGTTAAGGTGAGTAAAATGTAGACAGATTTTAAAAAGAACCCACTAGAGTAAGTACTTAACTCATTGACTTCTAAAAGCACTGTTTAATGAACCTCACTTGCTGTTGTAAATTGTACTGAACATCAATCTGCATAGTTAGACCCCTTCAAATGTGTGTAAATGTGGCCTTTTTATCTAAAATTAATTATATTTTTTATATTTTAATTTGCAACAGGAATCAATTAAAGTCTCTTTGGGATGTGTCTGAATTTTTATGAAATATGGATCGACGGGAATAATACATGGCTTCACAAACATCACAAATTTACATGTTGCAGCCATTCTAGTATTAACATAATTTGATCATTTGCTTTAAATATCCAGTGGGTGTTGTTTTAATATTTGGAGTCCATCAATAAGACATGTCACACAATACGGACCAACATAAATATTTATTAAATGACTCATTATTTTTCTAAAACATTTCTTAGCACATAGTGGGCTTGAAAGCTCAACTGAGAGAAACTGATTACTGTAAATTCCATTGCTTGTGCTTTGAAGTGAATAGAATTACTTTGGATTTACACCCTCATGGCCTTGGGTACATTAATAGTATTTACCTACCCCAAGCAGCCTCACCTGGACCTTCACCCACCTGCTCTGCTCACGGTCACCAGGGTTTCATTCAAGTTTATGCCTGGAGACCCAGACCTGTCCTGGGTTATGTTGTAGGTGTCCCTGAGACACCCTGTAGGCCTCTTGCTGTTCCGGGACAGACCTTGCATATATGCTGTAGAAGCTTTGTTTCCAGCCCTGTCTCCTGTTACTCCTGAGGGAATCTCTGGCTCACTCCAGGCTTGAAATAGTTTCACTATTTCACTGTTTCCCTTTGGAATATGGGGGCTTCATTGTGCTCCCTGATCCTATCTACTAACTCAGGGGTCTGGGTACTTAGGGAACAACCTACTCTGTTACTAAAGACTGAAGCAAAGAAGGCATTCAGTACCTCAGCCTTCTCCTAATCCTTTGTCACTATCTTACCTCCTGCATCCAGTAGAGGATGGAGATTCTCCTGAGTCATCTACTTGTTACTAATATATTTAGAGACATTTTTTTCATTGTTTTTAATATCCAAGGCCAAGTTAAGTTCTAGTTGGGCTTTGGCCTTTCTAATCTTTTCCCTACAATACAACAGGTTTATAATCTTCCTGGGTGGCCTGCCCTCTTTTCCAACGGCCATAAACTCCTTTTTTCCCTGAGTTGTGACTGTATTATTTGTTCAGCTAAGTTGGCTTTTTCCCCCTTCAACTTTCTTTACAGTGCACAGGGATTGCACTCTGTCAAGCAGGCTTTTGAGGAGACCAAAGTCTGCCCTGCAGAAGTCCATGATGACAGTCCTGCTGGCTCCCCTTCTTGCTTCTATGAGAACTGAGCACTCTATTAATTCATGGTCACTGTGCCCAAGATGGTCTCCAACATCCCCCACAAGTCCTTCTGTATTCACAAACAGGAGATCCAACAGCGCTCTCTCCTAGTCGGTTCCCTCACCAGCTGTGTCAGGAATTTATCCCTGACACACTCTAGAAACCTCTTAGACTGTTCCCTCTCACCCATATTGTGTGCCCGGCTGATATCTGGTAGGTTGAAGTCTCCCACCAGGACATGTGCAAGTGATCTTGAGACCTCTCCTAGCTGCCTATAGAATACTTTGTCTACCTCTACATCCTGGTTGGGTTCCCTGTAACAGACTCCCACCACAATATCAGCCTTGCTGGCCCTCCACCTCATTCTTACTCATAGGCACTCAACTTTACTATTTCCCTCAATTAGTTCCTGACATTCATAACCCTCCCTAACATACAGGGCCACCCCTCTTCCTCTCCTTGCTTACCTGTCCCTTCTGAAGAATTTGTAGCTATACATTGTAGCACTCCAGTTATGTGAGTCATCCCACCATGTTTCCATGATGGCAACTACATCATAGCTTTCCTGCTGCACAAGGACTTCCAGCTCCTCCTGTTTGTTGCCCATGCTGCATGCTTTAGTGTAAAAGTCCGGCCTAACTTATACCTGACCATTTCCTATTTCCCACCTGACCATGCTCAGACCCTTCTGTAGTTGCCAACCTATTACTACCCTTTATGTCTTTGCTACCACATGGATCGCCATCCCCCACCTCCACTGAGACAACAGACTGCAAGACCTTGCTAGTACTTTTACCCACAAGTACTGGCTTGCTGTTCCCAGGCTCCACTTTAGTAATCCTGGTTTCATCCCCATCACCCTTCAAACCGAGTTTAAAGCCCTTTCAATGAGCCCTGCTAATTCTTGTCCCAGTGTCCTTCTTACCCTTCTGGTTAGGCTTTCCTCACCTGTTGCCAGCAGGCCTGGTGCCCTGTAGATCAACCTGTGATTAAAGAAACCAAAGGTCTGCCAGTTGTGCCAGTCTTGGAGCCAGGAGTTAACCTGCTGGCTTTTCCTGTTTATCCCCTCATCAATCCCTGCAATTGGTGGGGTAACGGAGAACAGTACTTGTGCCCCTGATCCTGTAACCAGCTGTTCTGGCTCTCTTCATCTCCCTTAGACTTCTGGTAGCTACCTCATCACCACCTTTGTAAAATGTGTGAGGATACTAATGGTGTTCCTTAATATCATCTCCCTCCTTTGAATTATTATCTGGAATTAAGCTGAAGTAGCTCCAGAGACTTCATTTCTGTGGCCCCCAGTCAAAGCCTTTTACTTATATTTTCCTTGGAAGGAGAGGAAAGATAGTATCTTTTCCCCGTGTTTCTGTTCTCTTACCATAATAATTCATTTTAGCCAATTGAGACCTCTCCTAGCTGCTTACAGAATACTTCGTCTACCTCTGCATCCTAGTTCATATTTCATACTGCTCCAAGTGGTAAAAGACCTCTGACAAGTGCATGTAAAGAGCCAGAGTCTGTGGGTCTCCTTTCCCTTTACACAGTCTCCTCAGAAGTCCCATCCTAAAATTATACATAACACTTCACCAAGTTAGTGAAAATTAATTTGCTGTGTGATTTTTAGGATGTCTAGGTTAAAGAAACAAAACTAACTCTGGTCATCCTTATCTCTCATATCTCTCATCCCATCAACAGTTAGTTCTTTAAAAACATAGTAATTACACAAGATCTTTTTGTTTGTTTGGCATCTTTTTCAGCTGTGTTATTCTTTTTCACTGCTGCTTCCATATGGACTCTGATTACTTCTATAATTAGTTGTGCACCAGACCAATGTGAAACTTTGACTTCCTCTACTTTTATGCGACTTGGCATACTGTAACAGAATGCGCCAGGAAGAGTTTTGCTTACAGTATGTTGTAAATTTTGAAGTTTTTCCAACTATACAAAGTCTACATTGCTTTCCTAGATGTAGGTCATGGGTAAAACTAATTACACTCTTCATGATACTCCATTTGCTTGTAGAATATATGATCAGTTACCCACAATTAACTATAAGGTAGTAGAGAAAAGAGGAAGTAAAGCAAAAGAATAGTGTGTGGAAAAAATGGTAAGACAAAGAAGCAGCAGAGAAGTAGAACATGAGTTTACAATTTCTGATATGTCCTTGAAGAGTATCTGCCTTTTCAGGTATCACCATCTTTCACAGTTCCCTGATAATGTCTCTGCCTGTTCCCCATTCTTTGGGAGACGTTTTCACTTTGGTGAATGGAAGAAGCAATCTCATCCCTGTTCAGAGTGGTAGATTGTGTTTGTGACATCCCTCTGAAGACCCCTTTCTATTGCTCCATGATAAAGAAAGGTTAGAGCATAAAAATACAAAAAAAACCAAACCTCAAAACCAACATGAAATAGTGTGATTAAAAAAAAAAAAAATAGTGTGATAAAAAAAAAAAAAAGATGAGTCAATCTGAATAGAGGAATATCCTTTTCTGATGTAGACAAGAAGTTGATTACATGTGGTAAGGATGAGATATTAGTGCATCTAAGAGAAAGCAGGAAACATGATACCATCTGAGAACGTTCTGAGAAATTCTTTGAGTAACATGTATAAGTTTTGTCTGCCCTTAAAACTCAAAAACATTAAACATGATTCATAAAATTCAAGCAAATATAAATGTATGCCAAATTTGTTACTGGTTTTAAATTTGCTAGAGAAAAATTCTCACTTTATTCACCTGCAAGAGCCTGACTAGTCAACTGAAGTGGATGAGCCAAGAGCTGAGAGCATGTATAGCAACGGGCAGGACAGTGCCCTCTCTCTTACAAAGGCACAGCCCAACTGCATCAGGTCAGGGTGGGGAGAGGGATAGGGTCTACCAAAAGTCCCAGGTAAGGCAAGATAACAAGTGAAATTCCAAATATATTTATATAGTGAAATATAGTCAATATATTTCACAATACAGTGAAATTCCTAAGGGAAATATTGAGGGACCTGCTCCAACACCTGGATATAAACAAGTCTATGGGCACAGATGGAATCCATCCAAGGGTACTGAGGGAGCTGGTGGAAGTGCTCACTTTCCATCATTTACCAGCAGTCTGGCAAACGGGGGAGGTCCCAGCTGACAGGCACCTAACAAATGTGACCCATCCATAGAAGGGTTAGAAGGATGATCCAGGGAACTACAGGCCTATCAGTCTGACCTCGGTGCCTGGGAAAGTCATGGAGCAGATCATCCCGAGTGCCATTATGCAGTGCATGAAGGACCTCCAGGTGATCAGGCCCAGCTAACATGGGCTCATGAGAGGTAGGTCCTGCTTAACAAACCTGATCTACTTCTATGACAAAGTAACTCACTTGGTGGATGAGGGAAAGGCTGTGGATGTTGTTTACCTGGACTTTAGTAAGGCCTTTGATGCAGTCTCCCACAGTTTCATGGAGAAACTGGCTGCTCATGACTTGGTTGGGAGTACTCTCCGCTGGGTTAAAAACTGGCTGGAGGGCTGGGCCCAGAGAGTGGTAGTGAATGGAGGTAATTCTAGTTGTTGGCCAGTCATAAGTGGTATCTCCCAGGGCTCAGTATTGGGGTCAATTCTCTTTAACATCTTCATCAATAATCTGGACGAGGGGATTGAGTGCACCCTCAGTAAGTTTGCAGACAACACTAAACTAGGTGGGAGTATCACCTGCTTGAGGGTAAAAAGGCTTTGCAGAGGGATCTGGACAGGCTGGATTGATGGGCTGAGGCCAATGTGATGAAGTTCAATGAGGCCAAGTGCCAGGTCCTGCACTTCGGTCACAACGACCCCATGCAGTGCTACAGGCTTGGGGAAGAGTGGCTGGAGAGCTGCCTGGCAGAAAAGGACCTGGGGGTGCTGGTCGACTGTCAGCCCAGATTGCCAACAGCCACCAGCCACCTGGCGTATAACAGGAACACTGTGCTGACTAGGACTCAGGAGGTGATTGTCCCCTTCTACTTGGCACTGATGGGGCCCTGTCTCAAGTATTGTGTCCAGCCTGTGTCCAGGCCTCTCATGACAAGAAAGACATTGCAGTGCTGGAGCAGCTCCAGAGATGGGCATTAAAGCCAGTGAGGGGTCTGGAGAATAAGCCTTACGAGGAGAGACTGAGGGAGCTGTGATTGTTCAGCCTGGAAAAGAGAAGGCTGAGGGGAGACCTTATCACTCTCTACAACAACCTGAAAGGAGGTTGTAGAGAGGTGGCAGTCGGTCCTTTCTCCCAAGTCACAGGTGATAGGATGAGAGAAAATGGCCTCAAGTTGCACCATGGGAGACTCAGATTGGATATCAGGAATTTGTTTTTTTCACTGAAAGGGTTATTAAGCATTGGAATAGGCTTGATGGGTTGACATAGTGCTCAGTGACATGGTTTAGTGATGGGCTGTTATTTTTTATCAGAGTTAGGTTGATGGTTGCATTAGATGATCTCAAAGGTCCCTTCCAACCTAGACAATTTTATGATTCCATAAGGAAGATCTGGTTACTAGGACTTTTTTGTTTGTTTGTTTTCCATTTACCTGCAGCTGATGAAGTTTCCAATTTCAATATATTTGAATTACCAAGCCTAGCTTTGTTTTCAGGTACAAGAATCATCTTCTCCAGCATTTCTTTTAAATGAACTACATTTTAAAAATAACCAACTAACCAACTAAGGACAATCCTGTACTCTAATTCTAGTTCATTAGAATATTCATAGAGAAACACAACCAAGAAATACAATGTTGAAGTGAATTCATTAAAGAACTTAAATGAGTATTTACAAAAATCATTCCCTTATTCACTAGATTACCTTAATGAAAATTACTTGCATAAAGAGTCGTTACTCAGCATAAGCTCATGTCCTTGCATATCTCACTTTCTTTGTTGTTCTAAACAGCACTGGTGTCATATTTTGGTTTTCTATACCATATCGTCTACTGCTCTACTCATGTGAAAGGCTTCTAGCCACACGCGCCATTAGTTGGTTATAAAGTACTATATGCTCAGAGGTGCTGTTCCTTCTTCTTCCCTGGCTTCATTAAAGAAACTAAGTCAGTGGCCTTCCTGGCTGTAGGAATTTAGGCTGAATTAGGCACCCAGCTTGTTACAGCAAATGGCAAGGAGAAGAACGATATGCTGAGCATCATCTCAAAATGACCCCATTACAGCTGCCGTAATAACAGGGTGGCCTTCAATATTATGGACCAAGGTTCAAAAGTTATTCATCCCATTCTTGCATTTTCCCCCTCCAAATGGCAACACATGCCCTGGCAAGTGGCATCTATTCTTGGGTATAAAAGAAAAAAATGGCTAGAAGACACTATATATATTCATGTACCAGAAACCTAGTTACCTTATTCATCTATGAATATAGGACAAACTACCTAGAAAACAAGCTGCTGTGTTAAGTATCTTTAACAATTAAGGATCCTCAAGTCCACAAGGGCAACAAAATGCCTTAAAAGATGGCTACAATCTGATTATTGGCATCTCCACAGTGTCCAGACAAACTTTAGTCTTTTCGTATCCGTACAGGCAAATTTAGAGGCTATACTGGTAACTGTTATGAGGAGCTATGGGTTTCTGAAAATGAGATCACTTCCCAAAACCATACATACTGTAATTACATCACAATCATATTGCTGTCATCATGTTCTCAGAAGGGCAAGCTCATACATTTCCAAGCAAGTACATTTTTAATCATTAAATGAAAAGCTTTTAGTTCCAAGAGCTAAGGAAAAATACATAGTTTGTCAGCAAAAATGAAGGGAAAGAATACTAGTGTTTCAACGAGTAGTCCTGTTAGTCAGCACATTAAGTGTTCCACAAAAGCTCACAATCTTTCCTGGCAAAAAAAAACCAAAACCCAAACAAAAACCAAACCCAAAAACCCAAGGAAAAAAACCCAACACTCCCCCATCCCCCCAATGTTTAACAAATAAATTTAATGAAATTAATGTATGTACAGGAGAAATGCAAATATTTCTCTGCCTTATATTCATTCTCAAGAAGTGGAACATGTAAAAAATTCTTCCTACGGAAAAAAAAAATCTATACAAACTTAAATGCAGATCAAAGAGAAATTTGCTATTTTTTAAATGTTAATTGCATTGTATACCTATAATTCCTTAAAATAATAATGCATCATTTGGTCAATCTACTCTACTCTGAGGCAGGACTAACTTGAAAACTCTTATTTTTAAAACTTACCCAGTCTTTCTAAGTAACCTTCTCCAATTATTACTACAGCAAGTAAAAACAAATGCCTGAACTAAATAACTTGGTTTTAACTTAGGTCAAATTTATCCCAAAATGATGAGGGATAAAATTTATTTTCACGGCACCCATACAGTTTCACAGATACCATTTCCATGTCCACTGTCTTCCTTTCTAGGCTATACAAATCCAATTTTCAGTCCAACACAAAAGTTTTTCTCACGTGCTTTTAAATCTGCAATCACTTTGTTGCTCTTTTCTGTTTTCTCTTAGAGAATCATGCCTAAACCTAAACGTACAGCTGAAGCCTTGTAAGGACTTAGGAAGGAAGCGAAAATATCACTCAGAGCTGTCAGTTTTCAATGATACATTCCCAGAATGACATTTACCATTTTTTGGTAACATCTTCTAAACCTTCTAAAATTTCAGATTATGGCACATCTATGCTGTTCTGTATTCTTTCTTGCACTGCCCTTCCTCCATTTGTATTTGCCTATAGAACATCTTTCCCAAGTACAGTACTTGTATTTGTCATCATTAAATTTAATCAGATTTGAGATCTTTTCTCTGACATACATTGATCTCCAGAATACTTGCAAACTCCACAAATATTGTGCCATTTGTAAATTGCATCTCTATGCCCTTCATTTCATTGTTTAAATCAATAACAAAAGTATGGGATAGACTTTCAGAGAAGCTTTTTCCCTGATGCATCAACTGGGACAGAATTGTACCACCTTTATAGTTTGACAAAAAAATATAAAAATTGAACTTTGTTGATATTTTTTCAACTTTTTCTGGTAATTTCTCATAGACTATGTAAAATCAACATGATAGAGCTAGATTTCTAAAAAAACTTTACATTACAGAGCCTTTTTCATCACCTTGTCATGCATTGTTCCACATTTTCAGATGTAAATCTGTGCTGCCCTCCATGAAAAACACACAATAAACTGATTGGCAAATAGACCAGGTAAAATGGAAATATTTGGTCGTGGCAACAAAGTGCTTTTGTGAGAAAGAGAGCATTCAGCTAAAACACAGAGCAAAGAGCTATGTGTATTTGGAAACTGAACTACCAGATCTTGAAAATACAACATGTGAACTGTTTTGATCCTATGGGAAAGTGGGAAAATGGAGATTCCTGGGTGCCAGGTCAATAGTATGACGCCAAATGTCATTGTATGAAGTACTGTCAAGTAACCTGAAATTCCTCAGTGTTGGAAAAGCACATATCCAGTGACACTACATTAAAAAAAAAGTTATAAAATAAAAGATTATCTGGTATGTGCTGGCAAACCATGCTACATATATCTTTGTGATTTAAAAGAGAAAAAGTAAGAACCCAAGGAACTGTATAGCATGATCAGGAAAAAGACTTAAATTTCATTAAGTATTTGTAAAATACCATAATGAAAAAGTGTCCTTAATACACACCAGAACAACTCTTGAATACCAAAGTAATCTTGTTAGACTGAAGACCTAAGTTCCATAGTCTTTGCATTTACTTGAAACTCGTATTATAAAAATTAAACACAGTTTAGTTTTCAAAGTTATTAGTGCTTTTCACATATACATTAATCTGTTCTCTTATGCATTAGCAATGTATTTGGTTGTATTGTGCTACAGAAAATTATTTAGATCAAATACAGATCTCCTGAGACAGGTCCTCTGGTAGTAAAAGTTAGTCCCATTGAAAAGAATGAAAGTACCAGTCCACAGCATATTGACCTGAATACTCATCTGAAAGCTGGAAATGCATTTATCTGCACTTTTTAGAGCCAAATTTCTAAGCAAATTATTTTTAATTCACAGGTTATTTGCAGAACACTTACTGGAATTTCCAATTATTGTATGAGCCTTCATAGTTTCCTAAGTCATCCGATTATTACTCATGGTCCCCGAATATTTTCTGTGTGATTATATACTTGGAGATGTATTTGAATTCCTCATCTAAATGTAAAATTAGCTATTTTCTTTTGACTGTTGATCACTTACATGGTTGGAATAAAAATGTTCTCTGTGGATATTTAGATTTTTAACCCTTAAATTTTAGCTCTCGACTGTTCCAATGATAACCTTTGCTCAGAACTACATTGTCTAAGGAAGAAAAACAAGAACAAAGCTTAGTTAGACATTTGAACACTATAAGTGTATGTATTTTAACATCACTGAAGCAAAAAAAATAAGTACAAACAGTGTAAAAATAAACACATTTCCAACTAAATTGTTTTATGAACTCCCATTTCAAAGTTGTAATGATAAACATGGGAATGTTCTAACTAAATGTAAGAAACTTTCTTACAAGCACAAATGTTTTTGCCTGTCTTAGACTCAGTGAGAGACGAAGGTCTGAAAGTCTAAAGACCCCTCACCTCATAAAGCCCACTTAGTATATGAAGGTGATTTTTCTGTATGAATGGCTGGACACAGTAATAACAGTAATAATACTAAATAATATGAACAGTAAAAAAGGCTGTCAGAGCAGTTAGTAATTTAGGCAGCTGCAATATCAATCAATTAATGTAAACCTTGTATAAGCCTCCGGTGATTAAGCAACTTAATAAACAGCACTAAATGCACTTCTAAAAATAATTATGCATATAAGCAAGTCTCTTTCTAATTCTACTATTTTTCCTTTCTTTCATTTTTATTTTATCCTTTCCAGCACAGGACAATGAAATAGATGAAGTGTAAGCTTAGTGTTTTCAAATACGCCTGTGTCCAGTTCTCATAAAAATTAATGAGAACTAGTTGTTCAAATTTGCTAGGTTGCCTTGAAATTTCATCCTGAAAGTATGAGGACTATTTGAAAGCCTCTCTCAAGCTGAATGTCTAAACGTAATTCTGCCTTTTCTTCCTTTATGCACAAGTAAGAACATATGCTTAGGATCTCTACTGGGAGCCCTCTTAATGATATGGAAATACTGTATAGTCAGTTCTTTTGTTTTTATGAAGTGTCTTGAAATAGAGAAGTTAAAAGAAAATAAAATTGAGAAGATCAGAAAAATCCCAGAAGGAAGTCTGAAGAAAAATATAAAAACTGGTACATCTTAGATTAAAGAAAAAATTTAAAAATATATAAATTAAAGAATATATGAATAGTGGCTTTCTTGAAGAAAGGTAATTCAAAACATTACAAGAACCGGGATTGTGTTTGTGTTCACACATTGTACAGAGCAAAATTGGAGGGGGGAGGGTATGGTGTTGCAAAAATCTTCTGTGTCTTAGCTTTTGCCTCTTTTCTGCACCTGAGTTATACAGGTCACATCAAACTGAACCAGTAAGACTTTGTAAGAGTCCACACCATAATCTAACTAATTGCTCTGTGTTCCTCTCAGAATACAGACACGATCTCACTCTCTTGCCAGTGTCACTTTTACCAGCAGGCACACATAAACAGACTTTTCAAGGCTAATAACGTTCTGTTGTGCTTCATCACTTTATCTTCCCATCTTTTTCTTTACTGTAATTTGCCTGATACATTAGAAATACAATGAATTTAAATCTAGTTTTGTAGCTTTACACACACCTACAATAAAATCATATATACAGAAAGATTTGAAGTGTACCTCTTTATATGAGGTCTTTCCCTCCAGAAATGCAACAGTAATATTGTGGCATCAGATTTGAAGAAATTTCTTCCTCTTCCCACTAATCACTTCTACACCAGGATCTTCACCCTTTTTCACATATTTTATGCAAATTTTTAAAATAGCTGTTGCTAAGGTCACGACTGCCACTGAAATATCAAAGAACAGCCAGGATGGCCATGAAATTTGACTGATTAAAAAAGTTGACTGTAAAAGTCAGCTTAGGCTTAATTACTTTAAAATCCTCTCCTTCTAGAACAAGTGTAAAATAAAAAATACCTGTCAGAGTAAGAAGTGAGTGTTCACGTTGCTCTAAATGAGAAGTAAACGGTGTTAAACACAGAGGATCTGAACATTGTTCATTCAGAGGAGCTTGGAAAAAGAAACTCAGCCAGGTCCAAACGTATATTCCCCAAAGGTAGGTAAAATATCTATATGATGCAACTAGGTCCTGTGTGTGTGCAATGCATTTTCAGATAGTGTAGTCCTGGTAAACATGTCTGCCCTACTATTCCGAGGAATTAATTTTCTGATTCCTTCCTTCCCTTCACCTTCCCAATTTCTTTTACTTTGGGATAAGTGGGTTTATAAAAGCACACTCATGCTTCAATATTCTTGCACTTAAGATCTGCATTTCTAAAATTGTTAAATGTTGCTTATAAGACCATCAGCATTTAAGTTAAAAAATTGAAATGGCAAATAGAAGCTTAATACTAGTCTCATGATAATTATTTTATAGTTTTCTCTAACCTGAGCACTACTTCCCAAATGATAAAAGACTAAACAATTATAGCAAAAGGGTGCTAAGATAACCCTAACATGGAAGAAAAGTTGGCAATAAAAAGGGAAAACAGGCTGTAGTTGGAGGAATATAGCCACAGAGAAACTGAATCCTCTGTGAGAGATTTTTCTTCTCTCACGTCAGTACCAGTTTCTGTCAGAGAGGTACCTGAAAATTTGGATGTACCTGTATTTCAGAATGGACTAATACATAAATTTAATCTTGAGCAAACCCTGTAGGCTGGCCTCTCCAGACACATTTTCAGGTGTGTCCTTTTAAAACACAATTTCTATTGTTAACAGTACTCTCTCTTCACAAGCAGTGTGTAATTTCTTCTTCTCTAAACTCTTTCAGCTCTTGTTGATTCACAATCTTACATATGAATGGTACAAGCTAAGAGGATCTTAAGGAGCGATACGTGTGATGCTTTCAAGGGGAGTAACTCCAGTTCTTGGACTACTAGAGCAGCCAATCTGCTATTTAGAACCTAAACATTAATTCATGCAAAAGCAAGTATGTAAGGAAACTATGCTGTGATGATAAAGAATCCTTCAGTGTACATACCAAGTTTAATAATTTCTTCTTGAGTCTGGAAAACAGTAACTCTAAGAGATGCAGAGATTTTATTAATGACACAGGTAATTAATTCTGAAACTCATCACTGATGTTTAAATGTTAACATTGCTTCCTATTTTACTGCTATTCATTTTGCCAGATATGTGCAATCCATCTCTGAAATTTCACAGCCTCAGGTTTATTCTTCAAGTGCCAAATGCAACACTATTTTTCCCAAACTAGTTGCCAAGTTCCAGTTGCCAAGACTCATCTTTCCCCAGGTAACACTTCCAACATTTCTGCTGCAAACATATGGGGAAGAAAAAATGTACTAAATAGTATGGTGAAAGCTGGGAACGGACAACATTAATTTCTGTAGATAGTAAGATAAATGACAGAGGTTGCAAGAACGGTTAAACTGGGGAGGTTAATCAATAGCGTAAAAACGTCCGTTTTAACCTTGTTGATGTGGAATTTCCAGAATGGTTAAAGCAACACAACATCTAGGATAATTACCTTCCATTTCAGGTTCAGCTTAATACACAGTTATGGAGGCTTTTGTGTTTATGTTATAGAAGCCACTCAGTAACTTGACCTTTGCACACTTTTGAACCACAGTATTTATAACAGCTGTTTATAACAGACCCTTCAAGATTTCTAAGAGGACTTTGTTACTTTTCAAGCCATTTGGCTATGCTAGAGTATTCTGCCAGAACTCCTCCTGTTTTCTTCCTCAAATCTATCAGACTCACCTGCTGCGGCCCTGCGTTATTTATTTCTGTTCCATATCATAGAATCATAGAA
>VZTM01003349.1:4961-16916 GCA_013400555.1 Jacana jacana | reverse complement strand
AAGCAGGACAATAAATTTCCAGGCTATCATCTGAGAAATAATGCTGTATTATCAGGCATGTTAATATTTGAGGTCACATCTCCGCTTTCAATCAGTAAAAGCATCCAAAACCACACAGTAAGTTGGTAGAGTAAATGAGGAGAAACTCTTTATCTTAGCTGTTTACTTGAAAAATTTTTAGTGGGGGAAATCGCTTACCACATTATCAGAAAAAGCTTGAATACTGACTTTAGAAAAGATAGACTGAAAACTAAGTAATGTTTCCCATGGAAATGCATACGGGGAAGCAGACTGTTGCTGAGCACTTGAGAGTGTTGGGGTGAAGAGACTAAAGAACTCCCAGGGTACTGGGTATGTTTGCAAGTTATACGAGTTTATTTCCATGCTCCGAAAGTGCCATAAATTTACTGCACGCTTAGTGTGGCTATGTGTAGTCTTCTCATGACTTCTGTAGCAGGAAGGAATTTGAGATTTTTTTTTTTCTTCACTATGCATGTATGTGTTCTCACAGCAATCTCTCACCTTGCTTTCTCTTCTCTTCTCTTCTCTTCNCTCTTTCTCTCTCTCTCTCTCTCTCTCTCTCTCTCTCTCTCTCTCTCTTCTCTTCTCTTCTCTTCTCTTCTCTTCTCTTCTCTTCTCTTCTCTTCAGCTTTTTCCCTTTCACCTTTTGCTTTCTAATCTTCTGTTTGCACACTTGGTTTCTTGTAATGGAGTTGTAGAAACAATTGCTACAGAGGCATGTTACTCCATGTACTTGTTTTTTAGTGATGCTAAATTAAAATACTGATAAAGCAGAGTTTAGTTTCTGACTGGCTGATGGACCTTTTTCTTTTGGCTAAAGTAGAATTTTGCAGCAAGGCAACAAGTTAGGAGAGCAAAGTTTAAGTGGGAGAGTTGCATGCAAACATGGTATTTTCCTTTCAAGACCTTTTGATGGAGTCTTCTGTCCTTTCCAAGAATCCAGGCAAACCATTGGTATTTAGGATAGTTTATTAAACTAATTGAGCTGGTATCCAGTCATCTGCCATGTCTCCCTTGAGGCAGTGTATTATGGAAAGCATTTTCAAAAGACAGCTTAAAGTTAATTAGAGCAACCTGCATACAGGTATTGGGGAAACCTCAATTTAGGTTTTAGATAATGCATTTAGATTTTAGATAATGCATTGTAAATCACTCAAACATCAGTCGGGGCCTGGATTCTGTTGTATTAGGTGTTATATAAAGCAAAAAGAGGATGTATAGTCCTTTTTCCCCTCCAATAGGATAGCAGTAGCATCAGACCTGATCTTAAGAAGCTGTGACTTTTTCATAGATCTGTTCTCTCTTCTCCATTTGCAATCAAGACAAATCACATACCTTACTGAGATGCTGAAATGAGGATGTGCACCACTGGTTAAACAACGCTGGATTAAATTAACCCATGTTTAACATTTTATCACTGAAACAGTGCACACCTTCTGAAACATACTGTTGCTTGATGTGATTCTCTGAAAGAGCAATACCTGGAGATTGAGGTAAGGTTGAATTGTTAGTGCCAGTCAACTTAACTTGAAAAGAAAATTTTTATTTCATTGAGTTTAAAAAGAATGTAGGGGCAATATATATTCATTGCCAAGGATTTAGAATTAATTCTACAAGGAGAGAAAAATAGTTTATTGGGGGAAATTCTCCATTCAAGAAAACATATTGAGCTTTTCTGAAACTTTCTGGTATGGTAAACAGCTCCTCCTTATTGTACAATATACTCTGTGTGTGTTTATACAGCATGCTAATAATACTGTATATCTGGTGTTCTTCTACGTAAGTATGTATAGCTTTGGGGTAAGTTGGACGTATCACACGTGCAGTGAATGAAATCCAGTGGGGACTGAATGATACTCCATTTCCAATTCTTACATAAGCTTAAGAAACATTTCCTGTTGGTTTTAGTATTGGTGGTAAGCTATTAGTGCACTTGTTTGTGTAAAAATAAAGCGCTACCGGTTGTAAAAACCTAGCTAACAATGAGACTGAAAATCTGCATTAAGTCCTAAATGGGTTATTAGTCTATTCTGTTTTGAGTTACTGAGCTGTATGCAGGGCCCTCTGGCTGTTTGCTTACAAGAAAAGCAGACTGATGAGATGCCTGAGAAGTGTGTTGCGAAGAGGTGAGGTGTGGTATCCCATTTAGGTGTTCCAGAGTAGTGATAGCGCTTTTACAAAACGTGGTGTGCTTCAGAGAAAAAGCAAGACTGCTAGTAATATTCCAGACAAAGTTTGTTGCCTGTGTGTGTTAGCCTTTATTTGCAGAGCTGAAACAGCTTAAAGAAATGAGATGGAAAGGAAAAAATACTTCTTTTTGATGACACAGGTTTTTATGTGAAACTTCTTATTTGTATTGGGGGGATAAGGTACTATGGAAGCACAGTACAGTTGTTACAGTAAAGAAGACTTCTATGAGCACAGCAGGAACTTCAGATAAATCAAAGATATTGGTGTACCTGTCTGGGGGTGAGATTTGGTTATTGGGGTTTCACTAACACTCCTTCAGCAACAGTTTTAAAATGTCTCCTGTGCTGTAAATTAGAAGCTACTCTATTTTAATTAAGACCATCTGGGAGCTCAAAGGACATTGAAGGTTGGGAAGAACACCAAGATACAAGCAGTATTTATAGCTCCTTGTTTTTGGGGAAAGAGATGTTTTCTACAAAGCAGCATGCTGAATTGAATGAAATCATTAAATGTTATTTTGCAGTCACTATTTTTTTAACATTGTATCGTATTGGAAAAGATGAACAGGCACTTTGACTTGCCTGCATTTGGGGAGAATATTGCACGTATGTGCATATTCCCTTTAGATGGTGAGTAAATGAAATTTAGATATCACCAAGTAGTACTAATAGAGTATACAGGACAGTGCAAAAGGCTGTAGGTATTTTCAACACTTGCACTTCAAAAAGTATAAAATTACAAAATGAAGTTTGTTCAGATTGATCCAAAGGTAGTGTTTCATTTCTGTGTGTTTCGAGGTGGCAAGGTAAAAGTTGACACTTCATTTAACATGAAATGGTTTGTCTGACCAAAGACTACTTAATTTTTTGAATGCTCTATGGAGTTGTGAATAAAAAATGAGGTTTAAACTGCTGAGAAAGTGTCCTCTTTCATCTGATAGCTTGAGCTGTGTGCTAGCTGCCCTCAATGTGCTAGGTGGAGCCCAGATTTCCCCCATAACTGCAGTGCTCTGACTGAGCTATTGGGTAAAGAGGAAACAATTCCAGCCTCTGAGGAAGGTTTTATGATACTAGCTCTTAATTTGTTTTTCCCCAGATGAAATTAGTCAGTGAATTTGACCTGGATTCATTAATCCTTTCGAGTTGGCTTAAACCACACGTTTACTGAAGGAAACCCTGCCTGCTTGAGCCAAATCCCTTGATTGCAAACGGAGAAGAGAGAGTAGCTCTATGAAAAAGTCACAGCTTCATAAGATGAGGTCTGGTGCTACTGCCATCCTATTGGAGGGGAAATTGAATTGAACAGCTTTTATTCAAATTTATTACATAAATTCTCTAGTGTAGCACACAGTGTATGTAATGCTGAAAGCACTGTACTGTTGAGAGCTAATTTTCTTTATTTAGGTTCAGTAGTTTGCTTATCCTGCCACAGCAGATAACTTCACACAGAAACTTAAGTCTTGATAAGTAGAATGGGAAATACTCTAAATTCTCTGGATACGAAGGATAATAGTGTTAATCTGTTTCATGATAGTTTAATACTAGAGAATCTGTTTTGTTTTAAAGTAGATACTAATAAGACACTGAGTTTGCAGTTGTATTCCAGAGGGTTGTGTCTGTATGTGCATGTGTGTCACTTAAAAGATTATTTTCCTTTTTTACAGATTGTGTGCTAGGGTCAGATTCTCAGATAAGAGGAATTGACATTCAGCCAAGTTTAATGGTGCTATTTAAATAAGCTGAGCTTTTGCTTCTTAAATCACTATTTGTTTAGCTTATGTTCCTCTAATATGTGGTCTAAACATATCTTTTGATTGATGCTGCCACAAAATTTGCAGATGGGCCTGGGCATTTGCATGTGTTGGTTCGACAGGTAGGTACAAGGTTACAAGAAATGTACAGATGTATGGCTGTTATGAATGTGTGCAGCACGTATGTGTGTCCCTGGAGCAATATAGAAATATGAGTCTTTCTGTGATGGGGGGGGGAGGGGTGGGAAAGGTAGAGGCTGACCTCCTCATTACATCATATAACCAGATACATTCATGATGTAATGCCTTGTTCTTGGGAAAATCATGTATATTTCTGATCTTCTCCCTTCATCTGAAATTAATTTATGTACTTTCAAAGCATTTTATAGATAGTCTAGTGCATATTTTCCTCTGTGAGATCTGTGGGAGTCCAAGCTAACTCCACAGAAGTCTCTGGCCCAACCAGGACAGAGGACAAGTCTTAGTGAACTGTTTTTCTCTGGAACTGCAGTATACCATCACCTCCCCTAAGAAAGGGGGTAGGTACAGATATTACAATTTTCGAGAGAATCCTGGAGGAAGAGGAAGGTGAAACACCAGAAAAATCCCATAACTGTCATTCACTAGACAGAAGACAGTATTCCCACTGCCTTTCAGCAGGAGCTTTTGTGGTAGTGGTTGGCTGCATTTCTAGCTGGAAAATTCTGTACTGTTTATGCCTTGCCACAGAGCACTTCTGCTACTAGTGGTGTGTGCAGGTTCCGTTACAATAGTATGGATGTAGATAAACTTTTCATCTAGAGTCCCTAACATGAGGCACACCACTCTGTGTTTGGACACTTACATCAGCAGTTGATTTCACAGTGTTCCTATTAACTTCAAAGGGAAAAATGTATCTTTTGATGTATGCTTAGATGTCTAACATTTGGCATCCAAAGATTTTCAAAAACTATATTATCATTGACATCTGTAGTATATACTTATATGTAGGAATAAAGGTCCTACCTTCTCGACCTTGCTTAAACAGATGCAAAACAGAAGTCAGAGTAGCTAAGTGCGGAAAGATAAACCTCCAGATTCTTTTACTAGTAGTGTAATCTTTTATGGGGATATGAGTTTTTCAGGAAGTTCTTTTTTGGGGGAGGAGTCAGAAGAGAAGGCATGCGTTCTTGATGTTGAAAGCTTGCTTGTGCTTTTTATGTTGACCTTTTTCAGGAGCAGTCTATCTATACATAAAGGAATGCAATGCTGACAAGTATAATAAAGTTTGGCTAAACTGCTCTAAAAGAGGTGATGAGGGGGGGGAGGGGGGGAATAATTAAGATGCAGGGACTGCTTTTTCCTCACAAATAACTTTGAAAATCTTTCTTACATTTTGTTCTCTGTTGCTGGATGTAACTCAAGGTGATCTTTTTTGCTTCCTCCCTTTATTTTATCTCTTGACTGTGTAACACAAATTCTGTTGCAGTGAATTCCATTTGACCCAGCCATGTAAATGCTCCAGAAGGTAGTCCAATTAAATTTAATACATTGGTTCCCCTGCTGTAGCTAAGGTATACAGAAACTGAGGCTGAAAGGTCCTTCTCTTTTGCAATCCTACTTGATAAGGCAGTGCATTGTTATCACAGCTTTTCTTGTATGTTATACCGAGTGTATTTTTGTGTGATATCTCTTATCTGGTTGGAAAACTGAATTACCATTGAATGGAAAAACGTAAGACTTCAAGAAAAAGGTACAATTGTAGCACAGAAGTCTACCACAAAATGCATGTTCCATAAAACTTAGGTGTAATCACATATTTCATAAAGATATGGATCGATTCAGTCCCACTAATGATTCAAGTTCGCTACTACACTTTACAATTTATCATGAACTGAAACTACTTTGGAAAAATACTCTGATAAGTTACATATGTATTTGCTTGTGCTCTTGTCTTTAACCCTGGTATGAAATGGGAAAATGGAGTTCTATTCACACATAATAAAAAACATGGTTAGATGTAGCAATGTATCCGTAAAAGATTTTGATATTGAATAGACTCGTTCAGTTGGAAGGGACCTACAACAATCCTCTAATCCAACTGACCAAAAGTTAAAGAATGTTATTAAGAGCATTGTCCAAAGGCCTCGAACTCAGACAGGCTTGGGGCATCTACTACCTGAGAAGCCTGTTTCAGTGTTTGACCCACCTCTAGGTAAAGAAATGATTCCTAATGTCAAGTCTGAACCTCCCTTGATGCAGCTGTGAGCCTTCCCCAGTCTTCTGTTGCTGGATACCAGGGAGAAGAGATCAGCACCTCCCTGTCCACTTCCCCTCCTCAGGAAGCTCTAGTGAGCAGTGAGGTCACCTGTCAGCCTCCTTTTCTCCAGACTGGACAAGCCAGAGGTCCTCAGCTGCTCCTCATTGGTTATTCCTTCCAGCACCTTCACCAGGTTTGTTGCTCTCCTCTGGACGCGTTCAAGGACCTTCACATCCTTCTTAAATTATGTCGCTCAGAACTGCACCCAGTATTCAAGGAGAGGCTGCACCAACTCTGATTATGGTGAGATAATCGCCTCTTTTGACCAGCTGTTATATTCGTTTTGACACACCCAGGATGCAGTTTGTCCTCTTGGCTGCCAGGGTACGCTGTGGACACATGTTGAGCCTGCTATAGACCTAGGTCCTTTTCTGCAAGGCTGCTCTCCAACCACTCTTTTCCCAATTTATACTTGTGTGTGGTCTTACTCCACCCTAAGTGCAGAATCTGACATTAGGTCTTGTAAAATTTCATTCCATTAATCACAGCTCAGTGCTCCAATCTATGTAGATCCCTCTCTAAGGCATCTCATCCATCAAGAGAGTCAATAGCACCTCCTAGTTTTGTACCTTGAGCAAAGTTACAAATGGTGCATATAACTCCCATGTCCAGATCATTGGTAAAAATATTGAACATAACTGGTCCTAGAACTGAGCCCTGAGGAACACTCATGGTGACTGGTTGCCAGCCAGATGCAGCTCCAAATATCAGATATTGACATAACCATGTTTGATGAGAAACTCTGTGTCGAAATATTTTTGATTTGTGTAGCTAAATACTTATGCTCATCTATTGAGTAAGATAAACACTATTTTGTTTCCTAGGATAGTTTTATAATATTTTTAGTTGACCTGTTCTAACTTACACTAACTTACAACACCTAACACTAGCCAAAAACACAGCTGAAAGGCAGCACTGCACAAAGGTTGTCTAGTAAGTCCTTTTCCTGCTGCTCTTGTGTTTTCTTTCCTATTCCAGAGACCTATATCCTGATGGAGGTTATCTGTTACAATGAGGTGATCCTCCTGGGGTTGGTAGAAAGGGCATTTGCCTTATGTTGAGGTTGATGGAGCATAGGAGGAAGGTCAGAAAAGGTGAGGGGAAACAACTGGCTTCAGAGAAGGGAAGTATTTTTCTTGATTTTGAACTGAAATTGAATTTATTCAGTATGTATAGCCACTGTGGTAGCAGTAATAGCAATGATAAAGATACTAGTAAATACCTGAAGTCTGAATCATACTGTGTCAGAACACTTTATAAAATACATATGTATTTCTTTACTTAAATGAATAGGCCAGCTTTTTATTGTGCTCTTATTGATGTATATAGGTAGATAAGGTCATGTGTACCAGAATTAATTCAAGGCTTCTCAGTGGTAAGGTTGATGATCATCTCACAGTAGGGCAGATTGGGCTGTGGGTGAGGTGCAGTGGGTGGCTGGAGGAGTTGGGTGAATCCCTGGAAGATGAGAGCCTAGAAGAGGCAAACTGATTTTTTGATGGGAAAGTGTATGGGAATAGGACCTGGAGTTATGCATCAGGCTTTATGGGATTATGGGTATGAGCATGGAGGCCTTGAACGCTGTACCTGTCTCTCACATTCACTAGGGTATGGAACTCCTTTGCAACTTTCTAGCCACAGAACCACAGGTTCCCTGCTCTACCTGCAGGCACTGGCCTGCCTCTGTCCTGTCCACCTCAGAAAGCAGCACCTGCAGCACCTACACCACCTGCATCTTGGGTTGTTGGGGAGGAAAAGGGATGGGAGGAGAAGAGGCTAGAACCATAGCTGACATCTCATTTCACAGGAACAGGAGGTTATCAAGTAGAAAGGGAAAGTCTGAAGCAGGGAGCCAGTAAGTCCTGTGGCCAGACAGGGTTTTTGGTTCCTGGAGTTGCCGCAAGAAGAGTGAGGAAGACAGTTACTCCTGCGGCATTTTTTTTGCCCACTTGCACATTGCCTTCTTTCTAGTAGTCTGTCAGTAGATAGGGTATGACAGCCAATCTTTGTTGACTCAAGCACATGCAGAGGAAGTAAAGCACCATCTGTTCAGGTTATTTGCAGAATCACAGAATGGTAGGGTTTGCGAGGGACCTCTGGAGATCTAGTCCAACCCACCTGCCAAAGCAGGTTTGCCTAGAGCAGGCTGGACAGGAATGCATTCAGGTGGGTTTGGAATCTCTCCAGAGAAGGAAACTTCACAATCTCGCTGGACAGCCTGTTCCAGTGCTCTGCCACCCTCACAGAAGAAGTTTTTCCTTATGTTGAGGTGGAATAAATTTCCTGTGTTCAGGTTTGTAGCCAGTGCCCCTTGTCCTGTTGCTGAGCAATGCTGAAAAGAGCCCGATTCCATACTCTTGATACCCACCCTTTAGATATTTATAAGCATTGAGGTGATCCCGCTCAGTCTTCTCCAGGCTAAACAGACCAAGGTGTCTCAGTCTTTCCCCATAAGAGAGGCACTCCATTCTCTTATTCATGTTTTTAGCCCTCTGCTGGACCCTCTCCAGCAGTTCCCTGTCCTTCTTGAACTGGGAAACCCAGAACTGGACACAGCGTTCCAGATGTGGCTTCACCAGGGCAGAGTGGAGTGGAACGATGACCTCCCTTGACCTGCTGGCCATGCTCCTTTTTAATGCACCCCAGGATACCACTGGCCTTCTTGGTCACAAGGGCACGTTGCTGGCTTATGGTCAATGTGTTGTCCACCAGGATTTCAAGGTCCCTCTAGGAGTTTCCTATAGGTGTCCATCTTACTGTGCTTGTGCCTTAAGTCAGCTCTGATATTTTATATGGAAAAAAAATAATGAAAGAAAATAACCTTGGAGCATATAAATTATTTTTTTTCAAATCTATAGCTGTGCAAAGTTTAAATTGCACCTGAATTCCTGTCTGACAAATGGCAAACTTACCATCTACACAGTCTGCCTGCAGGCCATGCTGCACAATGGCTTTTGTATGAACTGTGAATCATCAGTGTTAGCCCTTATAGCTCTCTGAAGAAGTAATAACCTAGAGGAACTGTTTGTGAGGTCTCTGAAGAAATTATAACATCTCAATCTACACCCTGGCTGTTTAATGTAAGGCAAATTTTTTTTTTTTTTTTTTTCCTCTTACACTGTTAAGAAGATGCATTTTAATTTCCGAGATAATGGACTATTATAAGCAAGGGATTACCTGAAACCTTGAAATAAAGAACCCAAGAAAAAATTTTCAACAGCTTGTTTTCATAATGTACTGCCAGAAATGATTTGATCTATTGTTCATACTTAATTCAGAAATAATTTGTGACAGTGCATCGCTGTAGTGATGTTCATCTGAATAGTCACTTCCAGGAAACTAGCATTCTTATTCTCTCCAAGAGATATATCACATTTAAAATGTTTCTATGTGCAACTGTCTGGTTACCCATTCAAGAAACAAAGGTATTGTTATCACACTCCCAGGACTGTGATAAGAGTTTTAAGTAAAACAAAACTCAATGTAAGTTGTTTTCTTTTTCATTACTGTTTTGGATCATACTAATTCAAGTTCAAGGCAGATGTGTTTTCCAGAATGACAAGGATAGGTGATATGGTAGCGCTTTACACAGTTTCATTCATCTGAACCTCAGTTTACAAGGATCTGAAACAATGTCAAGCTACTTGTCTGCCTAATGAAAGTGTGTAACTATAAGAGGATGCAATGGTCTTAGCGTTCATTTACTTCATTGCTGTCTGATAGTTGAATTGGAATGACAGAAACAAACTAAGTGTTTTTAATTCTGTCCTGAGGCTGAGGATACTAAACAGGAAGGATATTAAATGTCATGAATCAGATTAGCATGAACTGGAGTAATGTCACTGAAGTCAAAGTGCTGATTTACACCCGCTGAATGTGTTTCTGTAGCCTCAGAACTGGGCATAAGGGCACCAGTTCCTCCAGTGCATAATGTATCTCCCCTGCTTCTTACAGATTTTGATTTGCAGACATCAACAAGGGCAATTTCTACTTGACATGAAACCAATTCTCATGAGCAGTAGCTTATATTGAACAATCTTTCCATTGTCAAGAAAATTGTGATTGTGTAGAACGAACAACATCTAGAAGCTTTCAGAGGTCAAGTTTTGATGTAAATTGGTTCGTCTAGTGAAGCGTTTCATAGGATGTGTGCAACTTAGTAGTATCCTCTAAGTTTCTGAATTTATGAAATGTACAGGTCCAGTGGTCATCCAGTGGATGACTGTTCACAGAGGCTCTTAAAAACATCTAGGAAGTTAAAGCTGTACTCAGAGCTTTAAATCTCAGTTGAAAGTGCCCTGTCAGCCTCAGTTCTTTTGTCACTCAGGACCACGGATCTCCTTTTGAAAGAAAATTGGTTTTAGATGTTTCTTACGGAATTTATTCAAGACTTGCACTAAACTGGTTTGTGTCAACAACAAAAAGTATAGCTGGTTATATATAGGCATCAAGTAGCACTTTGACAAGATGAAAAGCGAGTGCCACGGCAAAAGTTTGGATTCTTTGAAAAGACAAATTTCAGTGCGCATTCAAAGAAGTTACAGGCAATTTTTAACATATTATTCTACAATAAAATCCTTTCTTTTGAAATGTAAACTGAGAACTTAAATGGAGAGTGAAGTTATAGTTTTTAGATGACTGCAAAATACTGGTTGGTAGTTCTATGAACTTGTGTCAAATAGAATACCATGACTATTTAGACTTAAAACTCTTGCTGCCAGACTGGATTGTGCTTTTTGCCGTGTGCCTGAGTTGAAGGAGCAGTGTATGGTGGAGGGCTTCAGAGTCACAATGACATCCCAGAGGCATAGTCTGTCTTCGGTACCACCACTGCTCTGAGTCACGTCTTTAAAAGGTGCAGCTAGTTTTAAAATAGATTGTGTGTGCTATAGCTGTATTGTGAGAGTGAAGTTATTATTGATTTGTTAGTTGTCATATAACTACCACAGAGTTAAGTGAGTGTCCAAAGTTGTGAAATAATTCTACTTGAGTGGAATTTAGTACCCAGGCTGACAGATAATGTGTACCAAAGAGATTACATTAGTAACTCTTTTCCTATTTTATGTAAAGTCATAAAATTCTCCATATTTTTAATGAGCATAAAACCCCTCCAAAGTTTGCTTTCTACATTGATACTGAACAGACTATACATAGAATTATAGAATAGTTTAGGTTGGAAGGGAATTGTAGAGGTCATCTAGTCCAAGACCCCTGCAATAAGCAGAGACATCTTCAGCTAGATCAGGTTGCTTGGAGCCCCATCCAACTTGACTTGGAATTTTTCCAGGGATGGGGCAATCTCTCTTGGCAATCTGTTTCAGTGTTTTACCACCCTCATTGTAAGCAATTTCTTCCTTTATACCTAGTCTGAACCTCTACCCTCTTTTAGTTTAAAGCTGTCACCTCTTATCCTATTGCAACAGACCCTGCTAAAAAGTATGCCTCTGTCTTTCTTACAGGTCACCTTTAAGTACTGAAAGGCCACAGTAGGGTCTCCCCAGAGTTTTATCTTCTCCAGGCTGAACAACCCCAAATCTCTCAGTCTGTCTTCATAGGAGAGATGCTCTGATCATTTTGGGGGCTCTCCTCCGCACCTACTCCAAGAGGTCCCTGTCTCTCCTGTGCTGAGGGCTCTGGAGCTCGATGCACACCTGATGCATGAGTGTGTTCTGTTGAGACTTTACACAATTCTGGG
>VZTM01003347.1:221841-234773 GCA_013400555.1 Jacana jacana | reverse complement strand
CCCCGGGAAAGCGGCGGGTTTGTGCGCAGCGGGACTTGGCAGGCACTCGAGAAAACTGGAAGGGAAGATAGATCTTCTCTTGCATCATCACTTAACGGGGTTTTTCTGAATTTATTCAAATCTGACACCCCCTCCCAGGCCTCCCCCCCCTCCATCCCCTCCTCTCCGTGTTCTTCCCCAGGCCAGGGAGCAATGGGAAGGGCCTGCGGCACCGAGAGGTGCGAGAGAAATCACCCTGCAAAAGGGATGGGAGTGTGCTGGGATGGAGCCCCAGGGCAGCAGCTCCTGAGGGGCATCAAAACAGCCCCAGGGCCTCCCTCTGCACCCCCAGTTCCTGCTCCCTTGCATAAATCAGAACCTGGGTACAAAGGAGGATGGTAAAGATGATTGATACGAGCAGAGGGACGTTACTGCTGATCTGGACCAGCGCTGCGCTGGCAGCGGGTGGAGGGTACCTCTGTCCTACCCTGAACGTGACCCGGCAGTTTTTCAGCCCTAAAAAGCAAAACAAAAGCTTGTGCACGTTTTCCAGGGTCCCCTCATGCAGCAGCTTCTGCTTTGAACCTGCTTTCGTGGGTGAAACAGGAAGCGTGCCTTCGGCTTCGCGTTTAAGGAGGGACACACTTACTGACTGCTGGTCCCTCCGACCCCTCCCACTGTCAGTATGAAAACGTGGGGTCCTCTGCCAAAGGAATAAAAGCTAAACTGGGCATTTCAGGCAGTAAAACACGTGTCTCCCTGTCCCAGGACTCTGGCTTTTTGAAGAATAGAGACTCTGAGAACGACTGTGTCCAGCCCTGCTCTGCCCCACCGCAGGGAGGGGACTTTTGAGAACGGGTTTTGATGGAGATTGTAAAATGGGGAGAGCTGACGCTCCCAGCCCAGCTGCTGAACGAGCAAATCCACCCATTTGCCATCACTGACCCTCAAAGGGGTCTGTCTCGACCCCCAAGATCTGCTTTCACCCCCAAGACTGCTTTCAAAACACCANTCTCACCAAGAGAGGGCCCAGCCAGTCCCCCGAGGTGTCTCACCAAGGGAGGGCACAGCCAGCCCCCGGGGGTGTCTCACCAAGGGAGGGCACAAGGGAGGGCACAGCCAGCCCCCCAGGGTGTCACGCCAAGGGAAGGCACAGCCAGACCCCGGGTGTCTCACCAAGGGAGGGCACAGCCAGCCCCCGGGGGTGTCTCACCAAGAGAGGGCACAGCCAGCCCCCAGGGCGTCTCACCAAGAGAGGGCACAGCCAGCCCCCTGGGGTGACTTGCCAAGGGAGGGCACAGCCAGCCCCCCGAGGTGTCTCACCAAGAGAGGGCACAGCCAGCCCCCCAGGTGTCTCACCAAGGGAGGGCACAGCCAGCCCCCCGAGGTGTCTCACCAAGGGAGGGCACAGCCAGCCCCCTGGGGTGTCTCACCAAGGGAGGGCACAGCCAGCCCCCCGGGCGTCTCACCAAGAGAGGGCACAGCCAGCCCCCCCCGGTGTCCTCCCTGCAGGTCCTGCCTTCCTCCAAAAGGAGATCTCACCCACACCTTCATCATCCCTCTCGGGAGTGAGCCCGTATTTCTGTTTGACTGCTCGCCCCGAAGGATGTGGTCTCCCCGAGAGCAGGATTTACGCCTCTGTCACCTCCAGCGAGAGCTGGGACACGTACACCCTGCTCTGGGGCCACCCAGCCTCCTGCCACCCACCATAAATAACCCCTTGGACTTTGCCAGCAGTTTCCCGTGCTGCCAGGGATGGCTCTACCAAACCCAACAGCTATAACCACAACAGACACACATTCACCTACTGGGATTTCAAACGTTTGGGCCACCAGAGCTGTCCCTCCCTGGCCATCTCACTGGCACCGGGTGCCACCAACAGCCTGATGAAAGGTCCCCAACACAGGATCCACGACACCAACACAGCATTACACAAAGCTTCACTGGGTTCCACGGTCACTGAACTGGCACGGGGACGTTACAAACCACGACAAGAGCGAAAAGCAAAACCACCCAAAGAACAAGACGCCGCCTCTCAGCCTGTCACAGCGACACAGCCTGGCTGTCACCCACGTGAGGCGATGACAGTCCCCCCGCTCAGGCAGCGAGGACGGACGAACACCAGCAGGTCACGGAGTCACCACGAAACACAGCTCGATACTCCCTCACCTCACAGCGGGGTCACTCGGGGCGGGAAAGCCTCTGTCTCCCAAACTCCTCCAGGCCTTTCCAGGTAACATGAAGGGAACACCCTCAAACGAGGGGAAGGAGTGTGGGAAAAGCCTTTTTTTTTTTTCTCCTTTTTTTTTTCTTTTTTTAAAACCAACCCAACCCCAACCCCAAAAGCAACAGAACAAGAAACCAAGGCTACAAGTCAGCAAGAAGAGAGGTAGTGTTCACGTCACCATCTTAAGGATTTGTCCACAAGTGCCCTCTTTTAACTAGAGACTTGTGCTTGTTCTGCAAAAAGAAAGTCACGACTAATTGTTTCGTTGAGTCCTTGAAACCGAGTATTTCAGCCTTTTCCATCCAGAGACAGATAAACAGATACACGTACCCACCTGTCTATGCACACACACGAACCCACGTTACTATCTCCTGGGCAAACAGCACTGGAAACAGCACCCTGGGGGACAACAGGCCACTCACACACCAAGTCCTCCTCCAAGCCACGCAACACAGTTTATTTTCCCTTGTGCCAGTCACCGTGACCCGTCACCGGTTTTGTTCTCCCCGACCCGGGAGCACAAGGAGGGGAAGACGAGGTGGCATCAGCCGAACCACCCCGAGTCAGATGATAAAACTGCATGGGTGCAATGAATAAATGCTGGAAAGAAACAAAAATAAACAGAGGAAAAAACAAACAAACCCCAAACAAACCCAAATCCCCCTCCCCCCCCCCACCCCACCCCCCCCCCCCATTACAGAAGGCATCAACTTTTGCCCATCCAAAGAGTGTTCTTCAAGTTTCCGAGCGCTGGCTTGGCTGCCAGTTTGGAGGCGAGGTCTGCGCTCCTCAGCGTGGACTGTGGCTCACAGAGCACAGAAGACTCACTTGAAACGGCCTCTTTGGAGTCCGTTATAGTTGACACATCCATGTCACTCGATAAGTCCTCGGAGGACAAGTTAAGACACCCCAGCTTGGCGAGAGAATTGGACCTTTTCAGAGGAGAAGACACAGTCAAACCAGCCAGCCTGAGCCGGGTCTCGATTTCCTGAGTTCGCTGCTTCACCAGGCCGGGTTTGCCCCGCACGCTGTGGATGCTGTCGCTGCTGGAGCTGCGCGTCAGGTTGGAGCTGCGGGAGGAGGAAGGGGTGTAGCAGATGGTCTTCAGAAAGTCCTTGGTGAAGCTGCTGGTGTGCTCCAAGCGACACAGGAGAGGCGTGGAGGTTTTCTGAGAGATCCCCTCCAAGACGCGTTTCACCTCTAACTTCTCCACCTCGTTTTCTTCTTCGGGGATCAACGGCGCGGGGCCCAGCAGAGGCACGAGGTTGTGATGGGAGATCAACCCCGTGCTTTCCTCCACGATGCCAGAGTCACCTCTGCCCAGGGGGCTCTCTCTGAGCAGCGACGAGGCCTCGGAGGGCAGGCTCTTCAACCTCTCCAGCTCTTTGGTGTGTTTCCTGACCAAGCCCGCTTTCTGCAGCTGAATGAGAGACTCCTGGTGCTGCATCAAGTAACTGCTTGCACTCGGCTTTTCCAAGTCTTTGCCGAACAAGTACTTCAGATCCTTGGTAGGTTTCCCATCTTTTCTGGCCAGAGACTCTTCTTTTACCAGTTCTGCGTTAAGGAGGTTCTTGTCACAGTGTGAGTTCCTCCTGGGCAGCAGAGTTTTGACCGGGGTTTTTGGTGCATCTTTTCCTTTCTCCAAAACGTGTTGATCAAGCGATTTGCAAGCACCAGCCTCCAAAGCACCAGGCCCTGCCGACAGAGGAAGGGGAGCCTCAGGGGTTTTAGTTCTGATTCCTTCCTCTGAGTGCCCCTTGCTGGGCAGGTGGTCCACCAGGTTGGAGTTGAGGTGGGAGAGGAGGGCTGGCTGCGTGCAGATGGTGGCGGTGGTGGTGCTGCGCCGGGTGGTGCTGGGATTCAGCTTCTCACACTGCTCCCCAAAGGAGTCAGGAGACAAACCAGCCGAGGAATACATGCAGTCAGCACAAGACTGGTAGGAAGGTTTGACTTTACTGAGGATCCCAAACACGGCATCGTGCTGCAAGAGAAGAAAAGAGGGACGGGTAAACGCGCACAGAAGGTTTCTCCCTTTCGCGATCAGCAGAGCGAGGCACAGGCCACAGGGTGTATTTACAGCCAAGCAGACTTGAAACAAAGCCCATTTCCACTTCTCCTAAGGCCCTGTGGCAGGAATAAAAGCCACGTGCTTTCTCAGCAGACAGTATCTCTGATGGAAGAGTACCTACCGTTTCAAGCGACGGCCATGCAAGCAAGGTGCCCAAAGCAGTTTACGGGGCACTCACGTGCGTGCGCTCTCGCTCTCTCTCTGGGGCATCTAAATCCATAGCTTGGGCAAGCAAAGCCATGTTGAGAAGCACTTCGAAAAGGAAGAAGCTCATCATGGAATGAAAGGCTCTATCCAAGTCAAATGAAACTGTGCTATGAAGATGAGAAGAGCAGTTTCACTTGCAGTAGAGTCAGCCATGCTAATCACCTACATTTCAACTCCATACGCACCTCAAAATCCTCTGGGCAACTCCTTTTGCTGTTGTTGTTATTCAAGTTCTCTCTATTCAGCCTGCTCTCCTCTTTGTGCATGGACAAACGCCGCTTCCACTTCTCCATCGGGTTTTCCTCCCTGACACCGTCCTCCCCTGGCTCCCCGGGGCCCAGCACTACCCTTCCCTTCCGGGGGCTGAACTCCAGTTTCTTCTTCACCTCCTTCTCGGTGAAACTGCTCAGCTCTGCCAGCGGCTCCGCTGCCTCCAGAGCTTTGGCCGGCTCCACCTGCCTCCCCTCCGGAGGCGCAGACGGAGGTTGTCCCACCAGCGAGGCAGCACGCTTCGCAAGCGCATCCCTCTCCAGCTCCTCCATGTGGAAAAAGCCTTCCCTGTCACCAGGGATCTTGTTCTCCAGCAGCGTGTCCGTCAGGCGATGGAAGCAATAGTTAAAGCCCACAGACATCTCCGTGCCAGCGCGGTTGTCCAGGTAAGCCGACTGTGAAGGCGTGTCCAGCTCTGCCAGGCGGTTTTCCAGATCGATGTCTAAGCTTTCCAGTAAGAAGTCACCCGACCCCGTGGTGCCATCTGTGTTCTGGGGTAGGTTGCTCTCCGCCTGCTGCTTCCACAGCTTATTGTGGCGCTGCTTGCTGGGGGGAAAGGACAAAGACACAAGTGGCCACTGTTCAACTGTAGGATGCTCAGTTCCAGGAACATTTGTCCCGTTCTAGAACCTGGAGCTGAAAGGCTGAATGGTGGGCCCAGCCTGGCAGTTCCACTCGGACAAACCATCTCTAGCATGAGGATTTTATCCCTCCCACCTTGTCTTCTCTGGAGTCTCTCGGCCCAGCAGGCTCTTAGACCCATGATGAGAAGAGTCCCTCAGGGCAGAGGGGAACAGAGCCCTCTGTCAGAGCCAAAAACCCTAAACCAACATCTCTGCACACCCCATGGCATGGTTCCTGCACAACCAGAGTGAGGTTTCCCTCCTCTTCCCCCAGCAGAGCAGAGGCCAAGCAGAGTGTGCAGAAACCCTTATTAGATACGACAGCATTTGCAATGACAAAGACTTGTGATTGGCATGGTCACCCAGAACTGCGAGTAACTTGCCTCCAACACTGCTCAGCTCAGTTCTGCCTCATAAAACAAGAACAATGTTTTGTTGAAGAGAACTTGGCTGCTGAGAAACAGGAACATGCTGCCCGAGTGCAGAGAAACCCTCACTGAATTAACCCAGAACAGATCTCCCTAGAAGACAGTTTATTTTCATCCAGGGAGGCCTAGCACAGGAAAGGTTTAGAGAAACAAAATTAGCCCAAGGCTTCTGCATCAGCCCTTCTAAAGACCCTTCAGACTACATGTTCCTCTGTGATGTGCTCTAGGTGTTCCTGCTCTGGCAGGGGGATTGGACTAGATGATCTTTCAAGGTCCCTTCCAATCCCTGACATTCTGTGCTTCATCACCGGCACACCCTGCCAGCGGCTTTGAGCGAGATATTGGCAGAAGAACCTACTGCTGGTTCTTCAACCAGAACGACACGCGAGGTGGCCTACAATTAGCTCCTTCATTTGCATTTTTCCGTCCCTCCTGTGGCCTTACCTCGCATCTAAAATGCCTTCATACTCCAAAAGCTGCCTCATGAAGCCGGCGTTGGGCCTTGCGATGCTGCGCTTTTGTTTCACGTAGTTATAAGCCTTTTCCAGCGACCAGCCAAACTCCTTCATGGCGTAGGCGATAACGGTCGATGCCGACCTGCTCACACCCATCTTGCAGTGCACCAGGCACTTGGAGTGGTTCTTCCTGGAGAAGGACAAACAGGACAATACATCACATCATTCTAGATGAGGGGTAATGGTTTTAAACTGAAAAAGATGAGATCTCAGGAAGAAATTCGTTGGTGTAAGGGGCGGTGAGACACTGGCCAGCGTTGCCCGAAGAAGCTGTGGCTGCCCCATCCCTGGAGGGGTTCAAGGTCAGGTTGGAGGGGGCTTGGAGCAACCTGGCCTGGTGGGAGGTGTCCCTGCCCAGGGCAAGGGGGGCACAGACTGGATGGGCTTTAAGGTTCCTTCCAACCCAAACCACTCTGTGATTCTATGGTGTTGGTTATGGTATCATTACCACTTTACATGCTGGAGGGACCGTACTTTGTCCTCCTGACCACCCCAACACCACAGCTCAGTAGGTGAGAAACTCTTTGGATTAAGGGGGCCATGAGAAGGATCTCTCTCCAGAAAAGCTGGGAGCTGGAGAAGGGAAGCCTCAATCACAGTGCCATTTCGGAGACCGCCATGAAGGCTCCTGCCTGCCTGAGCCCTTGGATACTGGGATGAGTGGGAACAACACAAGTGCAAAAGCCCAGCAGAGTTTTTGATGGGCTCTGTCACTGTCTCCTGTCTGCAGAGACAGCTGGGGCTAATCCAACATGGACACGTGCTGGAGCATTTCCAGAACTTCTTGAGAAGAGGAAATATCCTCGTTTCCTTTTGGAAACAAAACTGAGTAATAATAAAAAATATCACAGGCCAGGAAGAGGTTAATGTCAGGCCAGGAAGTGACACGGTACAGGGAAGTTCCAGGGACACAGAAAACTCCCAGCAAAAGCTCTGTGGCCTCCTTCCACGGTGGTGTGGCTTCAGAGAGGCCTCAGCTCTGGTGGTGTGGCTTCAGGGAGGCCCCAGCTCTGGTGGTGTGGCTTCAGGGAGGCCCCAGCTCTGGTGGTGTGGCTTCAGGGAGGCCCCCAGCTCTGGTGGTGTGGCTTCAGGGAGGCCCCAGCTCTGGTGGTGTGGCTTCAGGGAGGGCCCCAGCTCTGGTGGTGTGGCTTCAGGGAGGCCCCAGCTCTGGTGGTGTGGCTTCAGGGAGGGCCCCAGCTCTGGTGGTGTGGCTTCAGGGAGGCCCCAGCTCTGGTGGTGTGGCTTCAGGGAGGGCCCCAGCTCTGGTGGTGTGGCTTCAGGGAGGCCCCAGCTCTGGTGGTGTGGCTTCAGGGAGGGCCCCAGCTCTGGTGGTGTGGCTTCAGGGAGGCCCCAGCTCTGGTGGTGTGGCTTCAGGGAGGGCCCCAGCTCTGGTGGTGTGGCTTCAGGGAGGCCCCAGCTCTGGTGGTGTGGCTTCAGGGAGGGCCCCAGCTCTGGTGGTGTGGCTTCAGGGAGGCCCCAGCTCTGGTGGTGTGGCTTCAGGGAGGGCCCCAGCTCTGGTGGTGTGGCTTCAGGGAGGCCCCAGCTCTGGTGGTGTGGCTTCAGGGAGGCCCCCAGCTCTGGTGGTGTGGCTTCAGGGAGGCCCCAGCTCTGGTGGTGTGGCTTCAGGGAGGCCCCCAGCTCCGTGCTGGATGGGACATGTAGGGTACAGCATCAGAGCCCGTGGCTCAGATGTGCTCTCACACCAGGTCCCATCGCCCAGGCCACTCACTTGGCCTTGTTTATGAAGTGATAGGCCTCGTTCCAGTGAGCCAGCAGGTCTGTGGTCTCCTCGTCGTAGACGCGGATATTGTGATACGCGAACAAACCGGGGAAAAAATTATCAATTTCCCTGGTCACATTCAAAATGTAGTCGATGCTGGGGAAACACAAAGAAAAATCAAGTTGAATGGCCACGGTCACAGAATCCTAGAATCATTTAGGTCGGAAGAGACCCTTGGGATCATCCAGTCCAACCATCAGCCCTACTCTACAAGTTCTCCCCTACACCAGATCCCTCAACACCACATCTCAACCACTCTGAAACACAGTCAGAGATGGGAGGGGACTCCACCACCTCCCTGGGCAGCTGATTCCACTGACTGACCACTCTCTCTGGGAAAAACTTTTCCCTAATGTCCAGCCTAACCCTACCCTGCTGCAGCTTGCAGCCATTCCCTCTCCTTCTATCGCTCATTGCCCGTGAGAAGAGACCAGCACCAACCTCTCTACAATGCCCTTTCAAGCAGTTGTAGAGAGGGATGAGGTCTCCCCTCAGCCTCCTCTTCCTCAAACTAAACAATCCCAACTGACACACGTCGCAAAGTCCATGGAATCTGACACAACACGAACTGGAAGATCTTCTCTACAGCCCTAATCCCGAACCCCTGGGACACCCAGTGACACGGGGTGTGACGTGTAGGGCCTGCCCATTCACCCATCTCTCACCACCCATCCCTCACTGCCCTCCTGTCCCATTCAAAGCATCAGGACCTCAGGCACAAGAGGGAGAAGTTTCTGTTGCCCCGAGGCTCTGTAACCTACCCCAACTCCCCACTGTTCCCCAGCAGCTTTGGGGATGTTGGGAGGAGAAAAGCGCATCAGCTGCAAGTGATTCATTCGGGAAATTGCTGGGAACGGACCCCGGGAAACATGGATTTTCAACTGCAGGCTTTAGCTGCAAAACCATCCTTTATGCTTCTGCCTGACCCAAAATATGAGAGTCACGTGGGATCTCTCCACTCCTGCCAAATATTACAGCAGGGATTACAACACACCCAGGGAGAACGAATGCCCATATCGATTTATTACCCCCAATCACTCAGACAAAGCGAAGACACAGGATATTTGTTTCAGAATTTGTCCAGCTTTGACTTTTAGGCACCAAATACCAAGATGCCTTCCCCACAGATCAGAAGGATTAACGTGCTGGTCGATTTACTCGTTCAAAGGGGTTGAGACATCTGTTCCCAAGGACTCCAAAGGAAACATTTTCGGTCACACTGTTGAGCAACCCTTTTCAGTGTCTCACATCAGGGTTGGTGCATGCCTTGGGCAAGCAGCAAATGTTTACATGCAAAATTCTTACTTGCCCAAAAAAGCATGAAAAGGAAACGGGGCCAAGAAGCGTCGCGGTGATGAGAGCGTGGTGAGAGACAGCCCTGCAGCTGCCTGTCTGGGCAGGTGAGGTGGAGATTGCTCATCCACAGGAAGTTCTGCTCCATTTAGATAGAGTTTGGGGTTGGTTTGGTTTTGGTTTTTTTTGGTTTTTTGGTTTTTTTTCCCTGTAATATTTGCTCTTCTGCAGCCTGCAGGAATTCACACCTGACACAACACCAATGGATGGCCGCTTCCCCCTTGGGTGCTTACACACTGCGGGGGGTTCAGAGGTCTCCATGGACTTCACAAGCCAGAGGTTTTGTTATTTCCACTCTATGTGTGACTGACAGAAATGGGGTAGGAAAGACTTCTCGACCAAAGTCTTACCAGTAAGTTACCCACATCGCCGAGAACGGGCCCAAACTCATCCCTACAGTCTACAAACACCGTATGGCATCCCAAGAGACCCAACTGGAGGTTCCAGAGTCTAACAACTGGAGGTTCCAGAGCCTAAGACTGGTGGCTTGAAAGGTGCAGTACTCACCCCGAGCCCTGCAGCTCCTCCAGGTTGGAGGCATTCCACTCCGACCCCTGCAACAGGCAAAAACCACGTATTTCAAAGGAGCCCAAGACCCTCCCTCTTTCCTAAAGTTCTACAACCCCCCAGCCTCGCAGAAATGTTGGTAATAACCTCTGAAACAGCAACACAGCACCGCTGCAGCCAGCACAGAGATGTCCTGTCCTGAACAGGCAGGGACCTCCTGAAGGAGAGGACAAGGGCACGACATCCGCACCTATGAAGTTAGGTCTAGGCCAGCATGGGACAGAGCGTGGGACAAATCATTGCCCCTGGCCACTCTGGATTTCTCACCACAGAGATAAACAGTGCAGGGAAAGAAAATGATTGGTTTTGGCATGACTGCGATCACAGGTATACAAGAAAGCAAATCCTGGAAGTTATGGGGGTGTTTACACCTTGATTCCCCCCATAGCTGCAAAATGGAAAGCTAAAAAGGGTTTAAAAAGTAAGTTTTGCCCTCAAACACGAGCACTTCCTCTGATGCTCTCCAGAAAGAAGAAAAAAAAAGAAAAAAACCCTCAAGTGTAAGGGGCACAAATGTATTCATCTCCAGCCCGTCTTTGTTCCAGGTGGCAGTGCCTGGTTTTGCTTGGAGTACCATCTAGTGGCAAAAGATCAGACAAAAAGATTAGCAGCGTCCTTTGCTGGTTGCACTAAGCTGGCACAGCACACCAGCACATGGGTTCTGAGCCTCTCCTCAGAACTTCAGAGGCTCAACCCAGAAAAGCAGCACAGACTCAAAGAGCAGACGGGTGTCACAGCGGGGCAGCACCCACAGCCAGACCCAGAAGAAAATCTCCGTTGCTGGAAACAGAAAATGAAGGTGCAGAGAAAGAATTCCAGTTATGCCACAGTATGTCCTGAAACAGGACCATTCTGCCAGGAAAGAACCATTGCATCAAGCACCAATAACGAGAATGTGGTTAGAATAAAAGGCTTCCCTACCACAGGCTCTCCCAGGTGCTGTGGGACCTGGAGGAAAGTCTGCACGAGGTGGGGTGAGGGGGCTGTACCTCCCACTCACACCACACAAGTCAGCCTTGACACAACATCCAGCTTCTCCTCAGCCCCGTGACTTGTCAGATCAACCCCCCTTGAGCCTCCTGCTATTCTGGAATTCCCAACGTGGCAGCTTACCAGATATAAGTGATCAAAAATCAGAGATGGTTTGTCCATCTGACCCAGGATAAGCAGCATTTCGTTGTCTATAAATTCCTTGAACTCCTTCAGGTTGCAATTCATGTGCTTCTCCAGCTCGTTTCGTATCTGCAGAGCAGAAAACAAAGGATGCCACCTAGAATCATGTCTGTTCAATGGCAACATTTGTTGGCAACTCCTCTGCACAACACTTCTTTTGTGCTTCATTAAAAACAGCATGAGAGATTCGACCTTTTAGAGACAAGGAATCTACAGGGCATCTCTCCAAGTATCCCAGGCCCCCAGATTTAAGATCTGTAAATAAAGCTGCAGACAGCATTCGAGTACCAAAACCACATTTTAGGGTACCTGCTTCTTAAAAATAATTCAAGAGCTAAAAAAAACAAGATCCAAGCTAATAAACAGCCATGAAACCCATTAGAAGCAAGGAGTGAATAATGGCAGCAGTAAGAGTGGAGAGGGATTTCCATCACTCTCCCTTTCCCAGCGGCCAGGGCAGCAGCCATAGCTCTCCCACTGCACCTCACTTTCAGGAAGGTGCAAGGCAAAGAAAGCAGCACAACGCTGTTTAACCCACCGTGGAAAACGGCTGCAGCAAAGAAATCAAAGCATCTTGACTGCACCAAGAGTAGAGAACACACACAGGGACAGAGGAGTCCTCAGCTTACGTCTACAGCTTGTACCTGCTGTTACACCAGAGTGTATCCAAAGCCTCCAGCACTAAGCTTGAGGAAAGAAAGCCCTGCATGTTACCAGCCTGCCTTGAAAAACCCAACCCCAACCCAAAGAGAATTATGAGCATTTGCTCTGTCTGAGCTGCAGCTGGATGTATTTACACCAGCCCGTGGGACAGATCCAAACTAGCCTTAGCCTTGACTTGGGATTTTCTATCCGTAGCCTCACTACCAAAATGTCACCTGCAGGCCCCTCTGACTCTTGTTCAGGAACAAAGACAATAAAACCTTCAAATGAAGCCAACAAGGAGAAAGGAGAGCACAGACTCTGCTCTGCACCGTCCACAAGCAAGTACAGAACAGGATGCTCAGCTGAAACAAGGGTACCCTTTCGAGCGCTGCCTGCGCACCTCCCAGGGTTCTCTGAGGAGTAAGAGGCTGCAGATCCATCGCTTGGACAGTCCTACGTCTGCTACAACCAACTGTAAAGTTCAGACATCACCTCTGATGCCTCTCCATTAGCAAAAAAACCCCAGGCACTTTGCATTAGAAAGTCACATGCTTGTTACTGAAGTCTTGAAAAACACACTCTGGTGTCGGTACTACCCTCACTTCCCTGCTGGAGACAGAGGTGCAGCCAAGCTTAAGAGCAGAGCCTTTGCAGAACAGTTGGAAATACAGACCCAGAAGCCAGTGACACCCAGTCATATGGTGGCTCTGGAAATGAGTCCAGCAGGAGGAAGACAGAGAGGAGGAATCTTTGTATTTACCTCCTTAGAGGTCACATTTTCCAGGTCTTTGCTCATCATGATGCTCCGGAGTTTGGCTTTAATGAGCCGTTCTGTTCGTTCCCTTTCAGTTGGCCTGCAAAGGAGAAAGGAGAAGGAGAAGGAGAAGGAGAAGGAGAAGGAGAAGGAGAAGATGGAGGAGAAGAGGGAGAAGAAGAAGGAGGAGAAGGAGGAGAAGGAGGAGAAGGAGAGAAGGAGGGAAGGAGGAGAAGGAGAGAAGGAAAGAAGGAGGAGAAGGAGAAGGAGGAGAAGGAGGAGAAGGAGGAGAAGGAGGAGAAGGAGGAGAAGGAGGAGAAGGAGGAGGAGAAGGAGGAGAAGG
>VZTM01003347.1:192352-221796 GCA_013400555.1 Jacana jacana | reverse complement strand
GGAGGAGGAGGAGGAGGAGGAGGAGAGGATGTCTTCCAAGCTGTCAGTAAACATATGGTGCAACTCCGATTGTACAAAGGAGCGGTGCTAAAGACTTGTATTAAAAGCGATTTTTATGAGAATAATGGAAGAAGAACAAGTTGAACACATTCACGAAAAGAAAGGAAATGAGCCACAGGGGGAAGAAAAGGGAGAAGGGAGATTTCTCTCATGAAACAAACCAAGTTTTTCCAATAAAATTCAGAACTGACTTGTCGACAAACAGGGCTGGAGAGTCGGGGCGGGTGGACTCCAGGTCCTGCATGGCGTTCCACTCGTTGATGCAGCTCTGGTCGGAGCTGATGCAGCTTTCATAGTACGTGGCCCAGACCAAGGCCATCCCTCCTGGGAAGTAGTTGTACCTTCTTGCGACTTCACAGGCTTTATGGAGGATCTGTAAAGCAGACCTGCAAGTGCAGAGAACAAACTCATACAGATGCGAGCGGGAGGAGCAGGCGGAGCACAAAGATGTGAGGTTTCCACAGAGGAAAAGGATTTTCAGCACGATTTGTTGCAGTTTGCTCTCTGAGACCTGCAGATCTACTGGATCGGGGTTCAGAGAGGACAAAACCTGCCCCTCGGAGGCCTTCTCAAGAGCCAAGCCAAGGCAGAGGTTGAAATCTCCTCCTGATTAACAGGCAAACATGAGGCACAAGTCGCTCTGGGATCTAATCATTAGCTAACTTGTAAAGCCAGACCAAAGGAAAATAAAGAACATGGACAATTTTCAAACCACCTTCAGCACGGAGTCAAATGCATATTTACCAGCATTCTTGGCCCCTGACATGCTCCAGGGACAAGGCCCAGATTGGGTCATTTGTTTTTCCAAATTCTAGCATTACTTTTTCCTTCCTTCCCTCCTCATTTATTTTTTTTTTTCCTTCTCTTTTTTGAAAGGCTCTACTCCGAAGATGTCATTGTACTGAACACATTAACCGCTTCTAAGCTTGCCAACAGGAGGGGCTGAGTTAAAAAATGACAGGAACAAGAGTTTCATTTGTTTACGTACCAAATCATCCCTAGCAGGACATCCTTCTCTACATCTGTATCTTTTTCCCTATCAGATGTCGCAAGGACAGGGATCTCTGGAGGCTCCAGCAGGAGCCAGCAAACTGCCCAGGCCAAAAGAGCTGCATTTGTTCTGACCAGGGCTGGGTAGCAGCCTCTTCAAGGAGGAATTTGCTGGCACCAGCAGCTGCTGATTCAGCCACCTCTGCTTCAGTGTTTTGGAATCCCTGCCCTTGGGAGGGGCAACAGGAGCTGAAAGGTGAACAGGCACCCGGGGCAGGGAGAGGGGGGGCCATGGAAAGTTTCTGCACAGCAGGAACCCCAGCATGGCCCCAGTAATGAGGCAGAACACGGGGAATGCTGTCAGATTGGCAACGGGTCCCCAGACTCCTCCTTCAGTCAGTTAGAAAAACAGGCAGAAAGATGAAAGATTGGGTTTGCAGCCTGATGAATTCAGGTTGGTCTTTCATATTTAGGGACGTGGACCTGCTGGAGTGAATCCAGAGAAGGCCACAAAGAGGATCCAAGGGATGCAGCCCCTCTGCTGTGAGGACAGGCTGAGAGAGTTTGGAATGTTCAGCCTGGAGAGGAGAAGACGCTGGGGAGACCTTAGAGCCCCTTCCAGTACTTAAAGGGGGCCTACAGGAAAGCTGGGGAGGGAATGCAGGGTGTGCAGTGATGGGATGAGGGGTAACAGTTTTAAACTGAAAGAGGGGAGATTAACATTAGATGTTAGGAAGAACTTCTTTGGTGTGAGAGCGGTGAGAGCCTGGCCCAGGCTGCCCAGAGAAGCTGTGGCTGCCCCTTCCCTGGAGGGGTCCAAGGCCAGGTTGGAGGGGGCTTGGAGCAACCTGGTCTGGTGGGAGGTGTCCCTGCCCAGGGCAGGGGGGAACAGACTAGGTGGGCTTTAAGGTCCCTTCAAACCCAAAGCGTTCTATGATTGAACTCCTCTCACTAGTACCATTACCCTTACTCTGAAGGGCACTTACTGTTCTGAACAGAAGCGGATGATCCTGGTTTTGGATCAGTGTTCTCATAGTGCCTTTGTAGCACCTGCTGCCCCAGGGAAGCAGCATCTCTGCTGCAGCTCACTAAATACCCATTACAGAGAATGCAAAAATGCAGTTTACTTGTTTTTAATTTATGCACAGAAATGGCAGTCTCATTCTCAAGAAAGCTAATTAACACACATACCACATGGCTTGCACCGACACTGGCTTGAAGATGTGCATTCTCCCTGCAGTGCTCACGCTGAAGCCACTAATGGAGAGAGGGGAAAAAAACCCCAAACCAGTCAGAAACTGCTCTTCTCCGTATCATGAGCTGCACTCTACAAACAGGTACTGCAAGGCAGCTATAGGGGCACTCCAGTCAAACAGGACCAAGGATGAGAACACATATCACTGATTTTCCATCATCCTCCCAAATAAGAAAGGCAAGGAGACACCCCCTCACAGCATTAGCTGCCAGGAGCAGGAGCTCCACTGCTCAAGTAGGATTCCAGCAAGAGTCACTGGGTCCCACAGGTTCCACCGCGCAGTTTGAGGGCAGCAAGACAGAAACTCACTGTCTGAGTACGAGGACTGCAGCCACGAATCCAAAATGGGAACTTCATTTGCAAGGTGACAGAGAATATCTCCTAGAGCTGCCTGCAGTAGGGAAGGACATTCACATTTATCCTTTTAATGTGGTTTCTTACCCATCACCGTCAAGATGGATTTTAGTGTCACTCCACAGACGAAGAACCATTCCTATAGTGCAGCTTTTACTGGAAGAGAGATTGTTATACAGGATATTAAATATAGGCCACGATGCAGTCATGCCAATACCCTAAATTATTAACAGTCTTTAATTTTTAACATCCTCAGGCCTTGCTCTAGTAATTCCTAGTAATACTGTAGGCCATTAAATGGGTAACACTCAAGGAGACTGGCAGCTGAAGGCTAAAGGTCTCCTCTGCTATCAGCTCAGTGGTTGCTCCACGGGGCTGGAGGAACAGCACAGAAGCAAGACTTAAAATCCCCAGCTCTTCTCTCCCCCTCCAGAACCTGCCAGCGGACACTGCAGTGTTTGCCCCCTCATCCTTCCTGCTTTCTCACCCTCACAAGCTCAGGGCAAGGCAGGTCTGTAAGAGGGCTTAAAAGCAGATCCCAGTGATCTGGTTGCAGAGATTCAGCTCACTCAAGCACGGCAGAAAGAAGCCTTGGGAGGTGGTGGAGCAGCCGCCCACCCCTTCCAAAGGGGACCCCTGGGGCCTTTCAAATGACTGTGTGTTCGGTTTTCACTTCATCACTCCAGCTGGTAGGAAAGACAAGAAGCCTATTTTTTTTTTAATTTCTTATTTCTAATGAGTTTACCTAACCCCAAAGAACACTCTCATTTCAGAGATGCAATCTGGCAAGAAAATCATATTATAATGGGAGCCTGTAACTTTCAAATAGTAAATAATTAAGCTACTGAGATATTAAAGTTTTAAAGGAAATGGGAGGCACACAGCAACAGAGAGCAAAGAACTCAGGTTTGGGTTTGATCTTTTCCTTTCTTTTTTAAGCCTTCAGCTGCTTTCTAGAGCGGATCAAAGGGTCTGACAGGCCGGTTTGAACAGACATATGGACAGTGTGCACTTTAGAGCTTTGTGAGAAAAAAATGTTTATTATTAAATACATTTAAGAGGAATAAAACCCACAAACGCTTCTGACTAGTCAAACTGTCAGCAGTCAGAACACAGTGTCACAGGACAGTGATATTTCAGCCCCAACACAGAGCCACACAGTCCCTCAACAAACTCACTAATGCCAACAGACTTCCTTATGCATGAGACTTACCCTTAATTAACAAAACCCTTTGGCTTTCGGGGAGACAGTAACTGAAACAGCAGCTGATCTTACAGTTGGGATGGATTTCTCCTAACTTTTCCATCTCTCCTCTTGTCTCACATCAACAGCCACCAGGAGCAAAGTGAGGCAAGGTTGTTTTGGATTTGAAGATGACACAGCAGACATTCACTGCTGTTGCACACTGAGCGTGCCAGAAGGAAATTAGAGTTTCCTCTGTAACACTAAGGGCAGTAACTTCACAGTGAAGACAAGAGGCAGCACCAAAGCCAATGGCAATAACAGTATTAGGAGGGTACAGGTGGGAGTTTCCCTACAGGTCTCACCACAGCTCAAAAGCTCCCCTTTTCTACTTATAATAACTGAAATACCCACTAAGGTTTTCCAAAAAGAAAACAAAAGTCACTCTGGCTGCACCAGCACAACATGGCAGCCTGTTAAATCATGGGAGAACACAAACAACAGCCTGGAAGACTTCTAACTCCAGCTCTGCCAAACCAGTCCCCGTCTCTCCAAGCCAAGAGCTTTTCTGCCTTGGTTTGCTCACCTACAACTGGAATAACGGGAGAGGGTCCGCAATAACAAAATAGTTCATTTGCCTTTCAAAGTAGTATGTGCTCTTATCAGTTAGACAAAAGAAACAGCTCATTCCTGACACAGTTGTGTGTTGGTTTTGGAGGTACTTTAACAGTCCTGCTTTTCAATGATATTTGGCAGCTAAGCTAGCCCTGCCGAAAACCAGCCCCATTGCATCGTATCATCGACAGACTCGAAGTCTGGTGGGTAGAATAAATTCCAGTTTTGCAAATGTACCTTGAAGAGCATTTTGTAGGGAGCAGACAGCAAACTACCACAGGTAGAGGTAGATGCCACAGCCTGACAGGTGGATTCTGCCCACAACTGCCCAGAGATTGCAAGGAAACAGAGCTTTCTGGAACAACAAAAGCACCCCCTCACCACCCTCATAATCTCAACACATGTCCTCTCTCTTGCTAGAATTCACAGATACATGGAAACTACCTGCTTGGGAACAGTTAGCTGTTAGCTTTCCAGAGAAAGGCCCAGCCTGGCCTCAGACATACCTTTCCTTGCTGGAGAAATCCACACCCAGCAGAATATTCTCTTCGGTGTCCTGTCGGCCGCTGCTGTACACGACCACCATGTACCGCACTCGGTCTGTCCACACGCTCTCCAGTCGGACAGCCTAGAAAAAGGTCACCAGCCTCCTCAGCTTTTGAATAATTATTACTTCCATTGCTGCCACTTTCAAGTGTAATTGTGCCCCAAAGCTTTATCTAGCTGCAGAATGAAATACAACAGGGAGAGACGGTCCATCTCCCAGCCAGGCTAGTTGCCAACTTGAGTTGGCGTCGGGGCGAGGGGAGATTAGCCTGGATTATCTGCCCCAATGCAGGGAAGTGCTACAAGATGTAACCTGAGGTTTTGTTCTCAAGAGGTTCAACTAGAAAGTGGTAAACCTTGGTCAGGTATTGAACTGAAAACAGAGGCAGGCTCAAAGGACTCTACCCATCTCAAGCCTTCACTTGAAAGGGATAACTGACACAGACTTTTCTGTGGGGACCTTTCCAGCCTCTGCAGATTTCTTGAAAAGAAAGCCCAACCCCACTTGGATGCAGTTTAAAGACTGATTGAAGAATGTCCAGTAGCATCAGCAAGCTCCTGTCTCTTCTCCTGCATTAGCATTTGGAATGACTGGAAAACTAAATTTAACAAAACAAATACACTTCAGAGAGATCAGTTTCCTGACCCAACTCCTTACCTGGGTGTAAGGACCAGGGCAGAAGGAGCAGATGGGAAAACATGGCAGAGCTGGGAGCCAGCACAGAGTTAAGCTGACTCAGAAAGCTAGGATTTGCCAATGCCTTTCATGAACCTCTACAGGTCGCTTTCAAACACCTCCAGCAGAAAGGAGACCAGGAAAAGGCATCTTTTCTTACCAGTTTGATCCTATCCTCACAGCGAAGGAGGTTGATCATCACCTGGAGGTGCTGGGGTAAATCACCTGCAGGAAGAAAAGAGAAATCATCAGAAAGGGTCTCACACTTGCTGCACTAAGAATCATCAGAGTCTTGACCTGTTTCTAAGAGTCTTGGTTGCTTCTAAGTCAAAAATGACCATTTGAGGAAGGCCAATTAACTTTCCTGTCTGAGAGAATACTAACAGAAGTGCGTTTCTTGTTATCTGGCCGTGTGAGAACTCAACCTTATTGTATTTGGAAGCTACCAAATATACTGAGACCACCTGTGGCTGGTTCAAATGACAATACTCTTCCTGTTACAGCATTTTAGAGAGGACAGAAAGATATGAGCACTGAGGACAGGGGAGGAAGAGGCAGGAGGAAAAACTGATTAAACAAAACCAACCAAAAACACAAAAAGGAAAAAGGAGAAAAAAACCCCTTTGTTTTGTGAAACACACATAACATCAAGGGACCAGCCCCACTGGCCTTATGGAGGGTGTATCTGAACAGGAGAAACTTTTGAGGAAGAAGAGCTGCAGGAGTGGCCTGGTTTGGGTGATGGATCCCTTCTAAGACAAAGCTCGTGCACCCCATCCCCCAGGCTCTAGAGCAGTGGGTACATTTCTGTCTGGTGAAAGCAAGCAAAAGGAAAAAGGAATCTACAACAAAACAAGTTCACATCTAATAACTTGGTAATGCACTCATAACTTGCCATACAAGATAAAATTCCTTCCGTGGGATGTTTGCTGGGTATATGAAATTGCTGACAATTCAAGAAACCCAAAGCCAAGCTTGGCATTCAAACACCCTCTTTGTGCTTGGAGTGTTTACTGAGCAGCAGACACACAGTACCACACTGTGCCTTTCCCACATGCTCCTGCACTCAGAATGCCCCCACGATCTTATTTCTTCTTTCCCAGTAATCACTTATTCCAGAACTGTCAAGTCCAGAAGGCACAAAATCACTTGGTAAGTAGAACCCGCTTTCCTGAAGCCTCTGTCTGCTTATCAATCCTTATGTATGTCCACCATACAACTCCCTGCTATTTCTTCCCACCAGTTTGGCACACTGGAGGGAACTGGGGGAGGAAGGACAGTCTGTTCTTAAACCATGAGAAACTCCTACTGGCCAGACTGTGATGAATTAACCGAAAAGAGGATTTTCCTGAAAACAGAAAAGGGGACCTAAGGAGCTAAGAAATGCACGACTATCCAGAGACCCAAATCCTGTTAAAACGTTCCTCACTCTCAGCAGCAGCATCAAACCAACCCACCAACAGGTAGTTTCAAAATCAAACCAAAAGTCCCAAGCTTCAGACTCTTGGAGCCTGGGAGAGCTCTCAGAGGAACATCCCTGCCATGCTGAACCAGGACCTCAACTGCTACAGAGGAGGTGCTAGAGCCCTGTGACTCAGCCCATCCCATTTTCCTCCCCACAGGCCAAAGGGGAAGGCAAAGATCAAATCACTGAAGCAGAAACAAGTGACACTTCTTCACCTGCAGCTGCGGAAAACAGGGTGAATGCCACGATGTCTGCAGAGAACGAATTTCTACTTCAGCCCCAACATAATGACACGAGTTTAAACAAAGACACTATAAACATCCATTCCCATTCCAATCAAGAGTGCTGAAAACCTGGTTTTACTCAGCAGGTTGCACAAGGCCCACTGTGTGACAATCAGAGGAGTCATCCATCCACCCACCCACCCAGGTGTGGTATTAGCCTGTCCCCATGGACGGGCTGAGCTGCAAAGCAAGAGGGAAAAGGAATTCCAATAGGGGATTGAATCCTCTACCTGCATGTTTGTGAGGATGCTGGAGACTTCGCTGGCCCTGGGAGCTGTTTCCTTGTTGTAAGAAAAGGGCTGCACCTTTCACCATGAAAAAGCTCTCGCTCAGGCTGGAAAACAAACGACAGAGAAAGTCAACTGCAAGGAAATAGCAGCAAAACGGTGTGCTAAGGTCTGTGTGCCCAGGGAAGGAATGAATAGCTTCTCACTAAAACAGAGTAGGATTTTGCTGTGAGAAGCTGTTCCCAAAAGAGGACCCTGCCACCTGCACAGGATCGCTCCAGTGCCATTTTTCCACCAACACTTTATTACTTGGCCATTGCAGGAGATACTTCCAGCCATCACAAGGCTGGAAAATGACCTTATCATTTGATTATCGACTTCTGTGACTTAAAACCAGCAGAGGCGAAGACTTTTTACAGGTTTAGACCTGTAAAATGACTTCAGATCAGGTTCTGAGGAAATCAGTTCCTACTAATGTCAGTTCCCGAGATTTCTTTGGAATGCCAAGCCAAGAACATGCAACCAGAAACTGGCTGTGGATTTAAGGAGGAAGGGAGGACAGATGAAACATCACTAGAGAAAAGAAGCTGCCCCAAAACCTCAGGGGTAAAGCAACCCACACAATAGCAAAGGTTTTGCTTTGCTCTGGTGAGATACAACCGTCCCGGACAACGGCACTGACACGAAGGCAGGTCACTGTCTGTGCAAATCCATGTGCCATTCCCACAGAGACAAATGCCACCCGGGCTCCAGCACGTAACTAAAGAGGAGGCTGAACCAAATCAGTAGTTACAGTAAGCACCAGCACCAGCCTAATCACAGGGTACCCTAACGCACTCGCGAGCGCTTCAGAAATAGATTTGGCCCTAAGTGGTCGAGTCAGAACTTCCCACAAGGCTGAAAATCAACATCTGCTAAGCTACCTTTTAGCTGCAGCAGGAACTGCTTACACTGCATTTCTTACACCCCTCAAAACATCACAAGAGACATTCCTTGTTACAAAGCCCAATTTTCTGCCGCTCTACACTTCCAAACATAGATCATCATTAATTACTGTCTGCTATCTGCTAAATATAAATGCTCCATTGCAAGACTGAGCTACATGGGAGTTACTTATGCTCCAGAGACTGATCCCACAGGGGTTACTGTTCCCAGCGCTCGCCTATCCTGTACTTTATCTGGGGTCTTCGCCTTTGGGCAGAACTGAGCACTAATGCTCCATTCTACCAGAGTATTTTTGTAAAGGCAGATATAAATTGCACGTCTTCTCAGCTTCTGCTGCAAGCTCAGCTTTTCCCTCCCCTGAGAACACAACCAAGGTTTCCAGGCAAAGCTCCCTCATTTTTCAACTGGATCTTCAAGGTGCAAAATTCCCAGAAAAATCTGGATCAGGTTTAAATGGGAGATTTCAGCTGCTTTTAAAAAGTGAACTACAATTTTCGCCTAAGTTCCAGGCTCTGCAGGTCATATATCAGGATCAATAAAACCCCAGCAGGATGACAGCACCCTAATTAAAACAAGCTTTTCTCCATTTACACTCCCACAGTATTCCAAGCACTCACCACTCACTCCAGTAACAAGTTCTGTCTGAACATGAGCCGCGCAGAGTTCCCTTGTGATCCGAAACACGGGCTCTGCTCTGCCTGGCACACACTGCAAACGGGATTTTGCTTCATTCTATCAGTGAGCCAGGAAGAGCCTTGTTTCCTTCTTGCACCAGATCTCACAGGAAAGCGTTAAAAAAATAGGCCAGAAGTTACACAAAAGCAGTGACACCAACAGAACGTATAGGATATTCTGCTAAATACCAGCTTCACGCACTCACATCTGTTTTTTCAGCAAGAGGAAGGAGATAATCCACAAGGAGATAATTCACAGCATTCATGTCCCAAGAATTTGGGAAAGATTTCTTTGGGAAAGGAAAAAAATGTCCCAAAGGTTATTCTTTTCTCCCTAATAAAGCACTGATTGGGGGTTCTACCGCAGGGAAAACCTTGGAAGAGACAGAGCTCCTTCCCAAAAGCTCTGAGGGTTCATCTCACCTGAGATTCTCCTCTTTTACAGTCAGGAAATATTTTACAATAAAGCCAAATATTCCCAGTTACAGGCAAATGAGAAAGCTGCACTGCAGGAGCAGGAAAAGGACAACTCACACTGCAAAGTTTTTGTCACCGTGCGTTTGTCTGCATGGAGATGAACCGGAAAGCAAAGCCAAAGAACCTGTTGAGAGCAAGGTTTCTTTTTTAATTGAAATGTTTGTTCCCTAAACTGCATGCTAACCTTACAAAGCACCAGTCAGACTGCCCAGCCCTCCCCGTGCTCCCCAGTTTCCACAGGAGCTCCCGTGTCCATAGGGCTGGCGCGGGGCCGTATGGAGGTATCTCATCCAAGCACCTCTCTGCAAAAAGCCCCTGTTTTACAGCATCCTGAAACAGCAACGTTACCCAGCACTCTCCCTTATCTCTGCTCCAGGAACACTCTGGGCTCTCGGTCACTTCACACAACCGCTAGCAAAGTAAGAGGGAGAAAAAGGCAAGGCACGATATTCCAGCCCAGTTTTAAAAACCCTTTTAAATCCTGCAGTTTCAGTAACCAACTAAAACTCCAGCCTTTTTTTTTTTTTTTTTTAAATATCTCCTAAAGAACAGAAAAATCCTATTGTTACAGACCATCCCCAACTTTTGACCCCGAGCAGCAGTGATAAATGCCCCAGTAAGCAGCATTTGTTAGCAGCATGAAAACGAGTGGCTTATACATACTAATTTGGACTGGTTTTCTTTGAACAGCAGAAGCATTGTGCTGGCCCAAGAGTCAGACAGAAGTCAGTAAATTCAAAAAGATTCATAACTAGCTGTAAAACTCACATCCTTCTGCTTCTAAACCCATAAAAAAACCCACAAAAATAAAAAGAAGGAAGAGAAAAGGTTGACCGTATACTCTGTGCGGAGCAGAGGAATCGCGTCTGTTGATGCTACCCAGGAACTGGATGACTTTTACAGAACACTGTGTCTTCCACTGATATCCTGGCTTGAAAAAGCACTTGTCCCAGCATATCCTGATGAAAGAGGGCCATTCAAGGGGGGGGGGAAAAAAAACAGCTGAGGCTCGTCTAATCATTTCCCTCCTCCAGACTTGTTTGTTTGTTTGCTTCCTCCCGCCGGCTCCGAAGGCAACGCAGCGCCCATCAGCAAAGCAGCCCTTCGCCGTGCAAAGCCCATGTGCCCTGGGACAGGAGGAGATAAAAAGCATCACACCCACCAAGGCCCGTTTGTTTCTTTACAATGAAAAGCCTGCAATGCCACCACTGTCATATAGATGTGACACGGGCTGTCGAATTAAAGTACTTCTTCACTGATGGTACAGCCACGGCGGTTTGAGTTGCTCCTTTTCCAGCGACTCGTGAGTTACTGAGCTCCTTCTGAACAAGAAGGTCTTTCAGGTGGCTTGGTTAGCAAGGTGGTTAGCAAGGTATTTGTTAGCAACTGGCTACAATCACACCCACTGAAGACTTGTTTCTTACAGACCCCTGAATAATTCCTTCTCTAGGCGTAAACCATAACCACACGCCCACGTTTCACCAGTGCCACCAGCCCAGCCACGGGGAGAAGCATCTTTCTGTTCAATTTTCACAGACACCAAAAACCACCCATTCCCTGGACGCCCTTCCAGGAATCCTGACCAGCACAGCTAATTCACAGGAGTCACTTCAGGCTCCCAAATAAACGCAGAGCCCACGAGTTTTGTCCCAGCCCCAGGACCCTGGTGATCCAGTAGAGCTGCAGACTGGTTCTCCTTCCACTCCATAACCTCAGCTTACCAAACCAATGGCATTAACCCCCTAATGGAGGTAAAAACCTCCCTGGGAAATGCCAGAAGTGTCAACAGGAGGGTACAGCAGGGGCTGGCACCCAGGGGCTGGCAAGGTGCTTAATGGCCACAGCACTGAGGAGAGCTCTAGCGTCTCTGACTTTACTGTCCCTCACTCCAGCCGCTGGCTCCGCGCTGCCCGACTGGAAAAGGAGATATTTCTTCCCCTTTGGGAAAGCTCCAGAAGAGCGTGGCTGCAACACACATCAATTACATCTCAAGTTGCTTAAGAAGACAATAGGCAGTGCCTTTTAATCATTACAAAATGCCACCCCCGCCCCCTGCTGGGTCCACAAATGCCAATAAGCAATCTGTTAAAAATACTGGGTTTCGGAACAAGAGACAGAGCTGCTTGTGTTACTGGACAGACAGACAGACAGACAGACAGAGCTGGGAGGCAGCTGCCAGTCACAGAAAACTTCTCCCTAAGCAGCTTGCTTTGCCATGCTGGCTCAGGCTGTGGTGTGTCCCAGGAAGAAACCTTGTATGCTTCAGGTACTGGAGTTCCCTATTTTAATGGGAAATCTCACATAAGATATAAGCATCCTGCAGGACACAAGAAAACACTTCTGTTAATATATCTTGCAGCTACAGAACTCATCTCCAAATAAATATCCATACCCAGAAATTAGTAGAGAGAAAAGCACTTTCCCTTGGAAGGCAGAGCCAAGCCTGAGGTTGATTCAGCAGTCTTGCACTAGTCAAAGAAGTAAAAATTAGTATCTGGCTAAAAGAGTGTTGTGGTTTGGACCAGTCAGACAGATGATGACCCCTCCTCCCCCCCACTAGGGAAAAGAGAGGAGAGGAAAGGATTATCACAGAATCACAGAATCTCAGGGATTGGAAGGGACCTTGAAAGCTCACCCAGTCCAATCCCCTGCCGGAGCAGGAACACCCAGAGCAGGTCACTCAGGAACACCTCCAGGCGAGTTTGGAATGTCTCCAGAGAAGGAGACTCCACCACCTCCCTGGGCAGCCCCTGCCAGTGTTCCCTCACCCTCACTGTGAAGAAATTTTTCCTCATATTTAACTGGAATCTCCTCTGTTCCAGCTTGCACCCATTACCCCTTGTCCTGTCATTGGATGTCACTGAGAAGAGCCTGGCTCCATCCTCCTGACACTCACCCTTTACAGATTTATAAACGTTAATAAGGTCCCCCCTCAGTCTCCTCTTCTCCAAGCTCNTGAACGTCCCAGGCTGGACTGGGTGACCCACAGGAGCTGGATTCCGGATCAGGATCAAAGGCAGACGAACAGACAGGGTCCTCCTCAGACATCAGCCATTGAAGGGAGAAGCCAATGACCCTTTGATTCCTCAGCTTTTATACTGAGCATGATGATGATGGGATGGAATACCCCCATTGGTCAGTTTTGGGTCACCTGGCCTGGCCGTTCCTCCCTACAAGTGTGACCCCTCGATGCTTTTCTGCTTCCCACCCTCCCACGGGGCAAATGACAAAATTCCCTGCCCTTGGTTGTTCTAGCAATAAGTATAAGCAAGGGCCTCTCTGCAGACCATCCCTTGGTATAATCAGGTCTTATCACTTTGAGACAGAACAGTTTCTGAACAATGTGCTCTTCATTTCAGACTTTAGTCGGTTAGAAGAGGCCCAGCTGAAAAAGTAAAACTACTCAACAGAAAATTGGTTTGTTTTACCTCAAACCAGGACAAAGAGACAGAACAGAAAGATCAGAGTTTGCATCTAGCTGGGTATCCCTGCTGCTCCCCAAGCTGCTGCAGGATCACTGGGTGCACGGGATGCCCAAGGAGCCTGGCTTATCTCCATACCTGTAACCACCCTTGGCATTTCTGAGGCCACAATGAACTTGTTATCTTTGTGTCAGCTGCTGATCAGAGCCGAGAAGCCCCTTCAGTGCAAGTGCTGTTCAGATCTGCTCACTCACAGCTCTGCTCTTAGAGCATATTTCAGTGCTGAGCTCACACAGTGAACACCCGGGCACTGGATGTCCTCAGGAGCAGCCCAGCACCCACCAGAGGACTGAGGCACATGCACCTGATGGGCACCAAAGCTTGCTTCAGCCAACGTTTGGAGCTCACCTCTGCCTGAACGTTACACTGAAGTCATATCCTCTCCCAGAAGGATAATATTCCAGATATCTTCTCCCACCTAAAGCTTTCTCTCTTTCTATTTAACCTTTCATCAGCCTCTTGTGTGCTTCTGCAGCTCAGGCACAGAGCTCCATGTCCAGCAAAGCTCCGCAACGAAGCCTCGCCCAGGCACAGGGCCACCACCATGCTCTCCAGACACTAAATCTCTGTCAAATTAAGTTCCTTAATTTCCCCCACTCATTAATGGAACAAAACATACACATGGTGCAGGGGCAGAAAAGGTCATCTATCCATCAGGGCTGAGCCAGAGCGCTCGGGGGACAGCGGTGGCCTCTGGGCTCATCTGAGAGTGGACTGGAGCGTTGGGGCAGGAACACCCCCTCATCCCAGCATCCATCAACGTTTGTCCTGCCTTTCCTACCCACTGTGTGCAGGCCTCTCCCTGGGCCCAGAGGAGCTGCCCTCCTGCCACCAGGTCCATGGATTTAGTGGGAAAAACCAACAAACAAAGCAATTTTTGCTTCTCTCAAAATGGCCTGAAAATGGTACTGCCTCCAGGTTCCTTGAGGTTTATGGCATCTTCTGCTCCAAACTGATAAGGTGAGGAAAAAACAGGCCTCCCAAGTACCAAGAAATTAAATACACTACCCTTTTCCACAGCCCCTTTGATAAGGAGGAAGACAACTGACTTTTTCTCCCTCCCCCATCATTTTCTCCTCAGTCTGGGAAAAGCCCAGCCATCTCCAGGCAATTAAGCAAGAACACCAAACAACAGAGCCCTGGGGAGGGGTCTCTCCAGCACACGTTCCCACCACGGTGTCACAGCCTGGGGACCAAATTTGTCCCCTCTGATGGTCCCACAGCCTGGCCGAGCCCTGAACATGCCAGAGGGTGGATTTTAGGAGCAGGCAGCCAGAGGGCCATCACGCAGTCAGACCCAAACAGCAAGATAAACTGACCTGGAAACCGGCACATCAAATAGAAAGGAAGATGTGGGGAGAGACAGAGCAGGAAGACGAGGCGGCAGCTGCACGGCCCCGGCTTCCCAAGTCCAGCCAACAATTAAAAGCCCGCTGGCTGCTTGCTTTGGCTTGATAGTAGGCACATCAGATAACACTTCCTGAGCAAGAAAGGGGCCTTCAGAAGGGGTCTGAGCAACACAAAACAGCGCCGGGGAAAAACGAACTTCAAAGCTGCTCGCTCACATGCTGCTGCACAACCTGAGAAACAGAAGTGGGAGCCTTCGACAGCAAAAGCAGGTCATTTCTCATGCTTTTAAAGAGTCATTGGTGTGTTTCCAAGTGGCCTTTGCTCTGTGTCACATACCAGTCACAGAGTCCGGTGTCATGGGAAGGTTAAATGAAATATAAAGGAATCACCTTCACAAATACAGCTGAGAGTCCGGCCGTGACCGTCCCTGCTGAACTCCACCTGGAACGGGCTGCCGTGCAGAGGTGCAAGCAGAGACCAGGAAAGACCCAGTTTCAACAAGTGCAGTGCTGTTTTAAAATAAAATACTATTTTATACACTCACAGACTTTGTGATATGCTGATCAACTGACCTGGGGTAACTGCAGGTGCCCAACACACCTGCTGAAGTTGGTGAGAGCTGCCAGCATCGCTTGGATTGCGGAGAGCTACCCTCTGCTGAGACCTCTGCAATGAACCCCCAAAGGAGGCACCTCCCTTCAGGGCAACTTTTGGAAATGTTTGTCTTCAGAAATACATACTATTTTAACAAAAACAAGCAAACAATAAAAGGTGCAGCTTTGATGGGCTATAAAAAGTCATCACTTCTCAGGATTCCTGAACTAAAAACAAGTCACCCCAAGAAGAATCATAGGATCATTTAGGTTGGAAAAGACCCTTGGGATCATCCAGTCCGACCATCAGCCCCACTCTACAAAGTTTTCCCCTACACCAGATCTCCCAACACCACATCTCATTGAATCTGAAACACAGTCAGGGATGGGGACTCCACCACCTCCCTGGGCAGCCCATTCCAGGCTCTGACCACTCTTGCTGGGAAGAATTCTTGCCTCATGGCCAGCCTAACTCTACCCTGCTGCAGCTTGCAGCCATTCCCTCTCCTTCTATCGCTAATTACCTGTGAGAAGAGACCAGCACCAACCTCTCTACAATGTCCTTTCAAGCAGTTGTAGAGAGTGATGAGGTCTCCCCTCAGCCTCCTCTTCCTCAAACTAAATAGTCCCAGCTCCCTCAATCATTCCTCCTAAGGCTTATGCTCCAGGCCCTGAGCATAAAGCCCAGAACGTAAGCTGTGAACCACAGCAAGGTCTGACGTTGCTTCAGACACAGGAAGAACATCTCCCCTTCCTCAGATGTAGCCAGGGCATTACCACTCAGCAGCAAAAAGTTGCTTGCAAGGGGGTCAGGCAGCAGCCTCTGCTAAAGGGCAGGGGGGAGTCTTGTAATGCTTCCCCACAGGGGCAAACATCTCCCCATCTATTTGAAAGGAGAGTCAAGACGGTCGGTCAGGCAGGAAGACCCGGCAGGCTGCACTCTCAGCAGGCTACACTCGTGTTTTTAGCAGCACAGCAACAAAAGGGGAGTCTGAGCATGTATTGTTCAGCTCAAAGGCGTGGGCCACATCCACAAGGCAAGAATGCTAAGAAGGGCTTGAGACACTGCGGGCCATTCACAGCCCCAGATACAAGCGCTCCTCGAGCACAAAGAGGAAAAAGAAAAAAGGAAAAAAAAATGAAATCAATCATGAAGCCCACAAAAGCCAATTTCCTAATATAAATAGACTGCTGATGATGTGCCTCCAGCCTGCTCCTGCGCGCCGGGGTGAGCGATGCATCAGGCCGGGGCAGCCATCGCCCCCAGCTCCGCGTGGAGCTGAACCGGGACAGTCGTGTGTTCCCCACGGCAGAGCACAACAGCCAGGAGCAGCTCGGATAAACCACCCAGCAAAAGGGGCAGGAAGAGGGAAGCAAACGAATTAGCAGGCTCATCCCCCGTTCCAGCAGGGCTTGTGCAAAATGAGTTAGCACAACAGCTCCCAAATGGCCACCAGAGACAAAATTCTAGGAATCCCCAGCGCTCGGATGATGAAAAGCCAAATAAAATAAGAGATTGTTTCCCAAGGAAAAAAAGAAATCCTTTTTGCTCATCCCATTAATGGCAGAGTTCAAAAAGGCACGAGGCTGATCCCAGCATCACCCAGCCACGCCATGTGCCTGGGACTAACGGGTCGAATCGCAGTGAGCATTTCTGAGGTTCCCACCGAAACACGATGTCATTTTTGTGACAGTCACTGTCCCAGGAGGGGAGGGGGGGGCAGATCAGCTCCAAACCTCAGCCTGCACGACCGCCCGTTCAAGAAGGCAGGATATAGAGGCACATACAGAGGTGCCCGTGTTATCAATGCCACTGTTGTTATCAATGCCACTGCTTCACAGCCTACTGCACCCTCTGCCATGCAGCATCCTGGTGGTCTGAGGGAAGCCAGCTTTTCCCAAAACCCTGTCTCCCTTCTTCCCACGCACTAAAAGACCCCAAAGACACCCTGTGCTTTAACAAGTCGCTTTTGGGGATGTTGTCGTTGCCCTGTTATTGCCAGAGCTCTTCTGTGACTGTAGGCAGGGAGGAGGACAGACCACAAGCGCCAGGGAGTTGTCTCAGCAGCGTGGTCCATGTTTTAGGAGAGGTGGGATGATGCCGGCCCCCAGGCTCCTGCCGTGGAGGGCTCATCAAAGGCAGAGCCTCCCGCCTGTGCTCCTGGGCAGGAGCCCATCCCAGTCCTGTCCTCCTCCCCAGCCAAGCTGTCAGTACATGGGACGATCCTCCTGCATTCCTCCCGTCAACTCATTGTTTTAATCCTTTCAACTGTTTTATTAAGTCACCCCACTTCACCCACTCAGCGGTTTCTCCCGGAGACAGGCCAGGGAAACAAGTGGAAACTCTCCAGGGGTGCCATCGGGAAAGAAAAGGAAGGTGAATAATAGTTTCAAGGCTGAAGAAAGCAGCTGCCAAGTGGCGCGCGCGAAGGTCAGCCAGGACACAGACAAGGGCAATAGGAAACATGACTGAGAAGCCTACAGGCAGCGGTGGCACAGCAACCCAAAAAAGAGCTGGGCTGCTGGGTTTCAGAAGGGCTCCAAAAAAGGCAGCGGAGACCAGGGAGCACTTGACACATCGGTAAGGCGTAAAAATAAAATAAAACAAATCTAGACAGTTCAGACGGGGTAAAGACAGAGCAAGGGAAGTTCTAGCTCAACACTGACACCCCCTCTAGTGTTTAGTTAGACCACAGCCTGGCTTACCAGCTCCCCCGAGGGCGTGCTGCCAGCCCCCCACGGGGAGGAGGCGCACCCCAGAAATTAGGAGACTGCCAGCCAGGCCCAAAGCTCCCTGAAGACAGGAAAGTATTGGTAAAAACCTCAGCACCATCCTTCTTTTTCCCCTCTGCTCCAGACCCAGCTTTGACAAGCAGAATCGGTGTTAGAGAGAAGCTGACATCTGCAGTCCGAGAAGTTTTGCAGGGCTGGGAGGGAGATGCCCACGTGCAGACACACTGAGAGCAGCCCCACAGGCAGAAGACCCCGCAGGGATGTGAGTGTTGGACACGACCGTTTGGATGGCAGAGAGGGCAAACAAGCAACCTGGCAGCTCTCTGAAAAATCTGAAAGGGACATTTTGTCCCATTCCCTTCACTTCTGAACGCTTTGGCTTCCAAGTGCTAAACCCCAGAGGGTTTTTTTTTGCCCAGCAGCACCTGGCCACAGATCACCCAGAAACTGCCTTCAAGAGCGGTTCCTCCAGCAAGGATTTCTTCAAGAAACATAGGTGTGGTTCTGGCAGGTTTGTCAGTTTGGCAAGTCCCTCAGCACGAGGTCTCTGTACNTCCCTGACTGTGTTTCAGAGTAGATTGGATGTGGTGTTGAGGGATCTGGTGTAGGGGAGAACTTGTAGAGTGGGGCTGATGGTTGGACTTGATGATCCCAAGGGTCTCTTCCAACCTAAATGATTCTATGATTCTGTGCTGGGTAGATGAGCGTCAGGCACCGAGTCCAGGTCCTACAACGGATGACACCTCAGTAGTGGGACTTTGGAGAGAGTCTGGTGCCATGGGCAACACCTTGGCTGACAGATGCCGGCTGCTCCTCAGACATGGCTTCTGTTCTTGCCCCTGTCCCAGCAAGGGGCCAGGGAAACCTACCTCTCTTGTGGCAGAAGATAAAATCTTTGCACTGCCTGCAAGAGGAGGACATCTATGCACACCAGCAGCTTCAACAAATCCCTTAACCACGGCCAGTTCTACCGAGAGCTGATGCAGACCTCTCTTGGGCTGCACAAGCTCAACACTTGACTAGAACTTTCAGAGAAGGAAGGCAGGCTCTGCAGAGGAGAGTTTTTCTCATCCTAGATAAATCTAAACAACCAACAGATGCAGTCTGCACCCTAATCCACTCGAGGCTGTCATTTTTTGGCTTATTTTGCTTTCTCTTGTTTTGGCGGAGCGGTGATTTTGCGTCAGGGATCCAAACGCTGCAGAGGGATGCGTAACCGTCTGGGAAATAAAAATGCTCAGCCCTTTCTTCCTTAAAAGTAAAGCCATGCCCAAGAAGGTGTTCTGTCCATTTCACCTTCTCCAAAAACAAGGGAAGAGCACTTGTCAGGCAGACCACAGCTCTGATTTCTGTGAGAAATCCCTGACTCACAGATCCTGGCAACTGATTATCAAAGATTAAGGTATTTGGAAATCAAGAGGCATTTGGAACCAAAATATTTTTCTGACCCTGCTCTTTAACACCTAAATAAACAGTAACCACACTGGCCTTTTTCAGAAAAAAACAAAACAAAACCAAAAAAAGTCCAGTGCAAAGCCAGTACCTTTGATAATGGGGCCAGATACATTCCAAAAAGGGTCTGACCACCACATCTTCAAACTGGCAGGTCTCCTGCTGTTGCTCTGCCTACAGCCAAGTAAACTCCTCGCCTTGCTCAACTTCAAGTCAGCAACAGTTTCCTGGAAAGGCCAGATCTTAAATAAATGTCAAATAAATGCATGCTTCCTCGGCTCCCTGGTCTTTGAACGCCCCCACACAACCCACCACAAAATGTAAAGGCCTAATTATATCTCCATTGGCTTCCACAGCCACACCTACGGGCCAGAAAGTTACCGAGGGTCACGAGCCTGTGAATTTGCCTCCCCATTGTACGGAGCACGCTAAGGCAGGATGCTGCAGCCTTGCCAGGATGTGATTCAGCGTCCTGTTTTGAACAGTTAATAAAGTCAGCAACTTCTGCCCCAAGATCTCCCACCAAATAACTGGGAGACAATAAATACTGCAGCGAGAAGGACTTGTCAAGTGTGTAACGAGCTGCTGTCCCCACAAATAAATTCTCAAGACGGCTAACCCCCACATAACCCCAGCCCCAAGCACCTTCCCAGCACCATAAACATGGCCAAAGCTGTGGATAGAAGCCTTTCACTCAGTCCTGTCCCCAGCAAAACACGCTAACAAACCCCTAAAACAATGTAAAAATCATGGTGTTAGTAAATAATTTTGCTGCATTAAAATATAATCTACAATCAATTCTACCGTATAAACGTCCCCAGCTGTGGTGGGCATTCAGCAGAGCACAGGAGAGCTGTGCAGAGCAAACAGAGAAGGGCCTGAAAGATGGACTGGAGCTGCAGTCACTCTTCCAGTTCTCATACTGGAGAGACCAGCTGTAGCACCAGCAAGGAATCTGGTTTATTCCAGTGATTTTAACCAAACAGCTTCCTTATAACGAGTTTCTGCTGCATGCCAGCCAGGACACTGCTCTGTGATGACTTTGTCTCCTGCTGATCACCGAGCTGCAAAGGGAGTTGCCATCAACCTGTGGGCTCCAACCAATTCCTGCAGCCAAGGCAAAACCAAGTCAAACCAATGCCCAGTGTAATCCCAATACCTTCAAAGGGAAAATTACTTCACTTTGTTAAACTACAACGAAAAAGGAGTAACTGAAGGAACTGTAGAGCTGGTTATCAAACCAGTGTGGCAGAGCATGTTCATTCCTGACCAGGTAATCATGCAAAACACAAAGGTGAGTAATTGAGATGGAAAGCAAGGGCAATGTGGTGCTTTCTACCCATCACAAAGAACTGCAGGTTCCTCAGAGCTCAAAAGCCCTATGACTCTTACAGCCAAAAGGTTTTAAAGCTGAATAAAACCAAGCAGATCTAACACTTCCCTCTGAGTGTTTCAGAAGACGAGCCAAAAGTCATCTGCCAGGCTGCAGATGGGAGAAGGGGGCTTGGGAACACAAAGTGACTTGGTGAGGTACACAGGATGGTATCAGCAAAGAGAGAAGATCCCCAGTCTCCTCTTCTTCCTCTACCACTTCTCTGTTCAGCAGGATGCTGGATGCTCCAGGCAGCACTCTCAGCACAAGGTCTCCACTTCACCATGCAGGACAGAGGAGCAGCAGAGCAGCATATGCCACCAAAAGACTCCCCAAACATACACAAACCCAATCCTAAAAACCTCCACCTCCCACAGCTGCTCTTGCCCGCTTTTAAAACTAGGTTTAATGGTGTCAAACAAGAACAGTTCTTTCCATAACTAACTTCAGGCTTGATCAGAGGCAGGAGACAACTAACTTCCAGGCACTTCTACAGCAGCTGAACCTCCACCTCCTCTCCAGAAGGTGCCCAAAACCACTCACCCAGCCCTGTTTCTGACTGCATTCAGATTGTGATTGGAAAGGCAATAAGGACAAAGATTACAGAAGGACTGGCTAAACAAATTTACTTGTGTTTGTAATTAAAACCAGCTATTATCTCACAGCATTTGCCAGTGGCATCTGAGGAACAGCCAACACTCACACCACGACTGGCTTTGTAAACCGTCTCCTTCTAATCGGTGCTAGAGCCAACCAACGGCGAGCGATGAAAGTCCATCGGGTCGCACCAAAAAAACAGCGTAGGAAAAACTGCAGAGACCCCATTCTCCCAGAGCAGTCTGCTCAGTCTCCCCCACACTCCACAGCATCTCCTCTGAGGTTGCTCGGTGATAAGGTGGCTGGCACCACGCACACAGGGCTCGTGTTGAATTCAAGCAGAGCCCGATCTTGTAAAACTTAAGGCTGTGCTTTACTCTACCGCAGACCCCCACGGACCTGAGGGAACTGCGTTATTAAGATTTGGGTGAGATGTCTTAAGGTCTCCTGTGGGTACACTGCATCATTTTTGGGGGAGGGGGAAATGAAAGGATCAAGACACAACATCCCATGGTTGGTTGGCACTGGGGAAGGAAGGTTTCAGCAGACACAGCTATCAGAGAGAATCAGACATGGAAGCTTTTGTCTGCACCAGCTGCCCCAAACCTGACTGGGCTGTTAGATCTGAGGCTTTGCTCTTACTTTTATTTCTGCTGTGGATCTCTACCCACTGGGGAGCAAGACTGACTCCTGGCTGTCTGCTGGAAACTGCAGGGATGTTACCTTATCAAGGCTTCTGCAAAATTTCTGGGAAGTCATAGGAAAAGAAGGTTTTTAAGCAAATTCATGTGTAAGAAGACGCAGATAACAGTGTCTTTGAAGGAAAAGCTGAACCTAGAACACATCTGCTTGGTCTATTTTAGGATAGAAGCTGTTTCATGAAGAAAATAAAGAAAAGGCATTTCAGAATGACAGAAATGGTAAGGAAGGTCTGCTGCTCTTAGATGAGAGAGCAGCAAGACATGTGGCTGGTCATAAAACCATGAGACAGACCCGTTCCTCAAAGGAAAAAGCCCAGATAGCTCATACAACCACATCCAACTACGCAGTCTCGACTGAAAACCTTGCAATCTTTTTGGAACGAATGTGAAATAATCTGCTCAGCCAGTGGATAAGCAAGTTATGTCACAAATATGTAATAGCACATTCATCCCGTATCAATGAAGCACAGCTCGAGCTGGCGGCAAGATGGGGTCTTGTTTCCAACAACCCTTCCTTTCTCAAGCCATTAGAACCTGGGAGGCCTGCAAAGTCAGCCGCTGGACTGCCGACCCCTGCACCCAGGGCACGTGTGACAAAGCACAGCTGTCACCTAAGCCTCCACCAAGGCTACACCAGGCTTTAAAGATTCACAAATACAGTCACAACCAGCTCCTGTGATTTTTTTTTTCCAAAGGAGACCTGAACTCTGCAGTTGGAAAAGTAGCACAACGAAGTTGAACAATTCTGCCACCCCATGGGCATTGGGTAAAGTCTCAGGGAATGGATCTGGAGGAGCTGGTGGCAGGAAGGGGACAAGATCTACCCACCTCCCTGCAAGAGGGGCTTCACTTGTCACCTACCAAACTAGGGCCACACATTTTCTTCAGTCCCTGGCGGTGTTTCCCTCTGAGGCTCTGCACAAGAGCCATCCTATTCTTGAAGTCTACCCAGTGATTTAATTTCCAGAGCCTTATCCTGAAAACCGTTTACAGCCTGTATTCGTGCAGCCCTAGGGAGATCCCAGAGGAAGCTCTTGGGATCTCAGTATCTCAAGTCAGTGCTGCAGCATTTTCCAATGGTCAGGAGAAAAGCTCTATCTCCCAAAGATTTATCTGTACGTCACCACTGAGTTCACTTGTAACAAAGAGGGATAAAGCTGTATTTCCTCTTGCAGCACAAGAACCACATACACAAAAGAAGAGGCTATCATACTGTTTGCTTAAGTGTTTGCTTTTAATACACAGTGGGAAAAAGCACAGGAATTAAGAGGCATTGCTATCTGTGACTTCAGCAGGTTCCTGCTTGAGGCTTGAGCCCACAACCAAGCTGGGAGCAGAACCAGGAATCCTGAATTTTGCTTTAACTGATACATAATGCATTCTCCAAAAACCAAGCTGATGAATGACATTACAGGCTGCTACTAAATGCCTTTACACAGGAGACCACTCAGCAACCCAACGTACAATTCTGACCCACATGTACACAAGCAGGACAGCTACTGAATGCCAGTCTTCCCAGTTGGGCTGCAGCCATGACAAATCACCCCCAGGACACAGAAATGGCAAGTCCTGACACTTTCCTACTCACTAAAGGAGCAACTTTGCTTTTCTGCTGACTTCACTTGCAGGGTAAAGATGGTCTATACCCCAGTAGCCACTTGCTGCTCCCAAAATCACAAGGGTAACCAAACCTCAAATCAACTCCACTTTGTCCTAGTCTCAGTCCATCAGGCTGAGACAAAAAGTCTGCTGCCACCAGCGTCTTGGTTTTAAAACTGGATGGAAACAAGAAGATCGATCTCCAAGCAGCACCAAGAGTGGCTTTGCTTTTACCTGAAACCAGGAGAAGGAGGAAGTAGTAACAAGGAGAGGTGACCAAGCCTGCTGAGCTACTGTTGCGTTTGTACACTTTCTCTCTTGGATTGCAGTTTAGAGGATGGAGGGCAAGAGCTGTCTGAAACAACCAGCTTTGGAGTGAACAATCCTCATAATTACTCAGAGCCTCATTAGCCCAGGGTCCCACCAAACTAGCGTTATCGTTACCACTTCCGATGCTGCACAACATCAGCGAGAGAAGCCTTCCTCTTCTCCAGCAGGATCTCTCAGCCCTTTCCTCCCCCTCACATGAAAAAAAAAAAGCAGCTCTACACAACCCCAATATCAAAGGAGTCAAATTCCTGATGCTTAAAACCCAGGAAGGAGCAGAGCTCTCCCCTACCCACCCATGGAGTGTCCCACCCCTCCCATCCCAGAGACCCAGCCTCAGAGAGCAGCAGCAGAGACAGAGATACTGCGATAACAACTAAGTGCTGTGGCCTGAGCCCGTGAGCAATTTTCTAGTTCCTTCCCACCAGGAAAAAAAGCTCACAAACCCTCTTTCATGCTTTCAGTTCATTAAACACTCATCTCAAAACTGAACTGATAAGGGAGAGAGCATGCCCAGTGTTTACCTCTCTGCAGAGCATGCAATCACACACGCTCAAGGCTGAAGTCCTGTGTGGGATCAGGACTCAGACACACGGCAGACAATTAACAGCAGTGGAAACCAAGTTTAGAACCAAACAGCTCAGCTTACCTCACATTTAATTTACGCTCTTCATCACTGCCAACCTCCAGCTGAGGGGAGAAAAGAAAGATACAGAGAAAGTTACACTCTGTTTGTTTCCACACCACGATTTTACAAAAATCCCCATGGTTTTTTTTTAAAGCCATCCCTGCACTAACAGGTCTCGGGGGGCTGTTTTCCACAGGGATTTTCTTTCCAGTGCCAGGGATAAATGAGACTCTCTGGCCATATATGCCACCAGCGCCCGGTGCCGGGTGACAGAGGGGCTCACGGGGATTTTAAAGCTATTAGGTCCTAATCCTGCAAGCTGGTCCTGGAGCGCAGATCGGTTTGCAGATCGCCAACCCCGACGTCACCAGGAATGTACACACATCGCTCCCACTGAGTGCATGCATCAGGCCAGAACCTGTCCCAAAGGCTGCTAACGAGGAGCTGGGCACAAATTAATGCTGTAATTCAGGGTGTGCAGCGATAGCACAAGTGCCCTCCAGCGGATACACCCGAAACTGCCCAGCTGGGACTGCTACGGCCTCCAGCATCGGAACCCCAAACTGGCACTGATGTGCAGCTCCACTGCACACACCAGCAGGGCACCTCTGCCATCTCTGAGCTGCCACCTCCACCAACAGGGCCATCTCCACCTGGATGCTGGCAAAAGATGGGTTCCAAGACTAGGATGATGCTCACCTGGTTGCCCAGTCATCAACAAATCCTGTCTGCTGCCTTCCCAGTAAACACACTGCTTTGATGGCGGGCATGCATTAAGCAGCCACTTCTTCAAGCAAAGTCCCCCTGGAAGCACATGTGGCTGCTCAGGTGACATTACTGGCCCTTATGCTTCATTTACCCTCCTTAAAACAGAAGTGTGCTATCTGACTCAAGCCCACTTTCTGAGAGAAACAGTTTCACACTATCATACTTCCCAGCCACCCCTTTCAACTTCACTATTAGCTTCCAGACAAAATCCCATATTAAAAAAGCCACCAGAGTTGGGGCTAATGGCATCCAGAGCTGACTGAAATAAAAACCAAAAGTGGCTCAAAGATAATTCTCCTCCTTTGGTCCTGCACAAGTAGACAAAAGGGCCAGGAGCATCCCCTCAGAGGGTGGTGTTGCACCGGGGAGGTGGTTTGGACCTATGAAGCAAAGCAGGGACCTCACAGATCACCTGGCAATAGAAAAACCTTCAAACTTGCAATACACCAGACACTAGAGCTGGAGGGACACCAGTCTTTAAGAAATCGTGCTCCATCAGCACTGATTTCATTTCATTATTTACCATCCACATCAAATAAGGGCCACCATAAGGGTGACTCGTTTCCAGGTGGTTTTGTAGAAGTGAAAAACACAAGTGAATAGTTTTGTGTGAAATGTTCAGGCTTGAATGTAGGTCCCAGGCTGTTCCTCCCCTCTCCGAGCTAAGACTCAGGAGACCCGAGGGCGCAGGATCTGCTCCACTTACAGTCTGCAAGACCCAAGGAATTGTCAGGAAAAAAAAAATCCCCCAATATTAAAAATACAGCCTTTTGGAGGGAGAGAGATACACAAAGCCCATCCAAAATGACTGCAGCTGATGGCAAAAAAACATACCACCACTATTTTTAGTCTGTTTACACAGTGCAGTGGCAGCGCAGAGCCAGCCCGGTCGGGGCAGCAGACAGAGCTCTGGGAACACCCTGAGCCCCCAGATCCACCCCCGAGCCCTGGGAAGGTCTGGCAGGTTTTTGGCCTTTGTAAGGTCACCCTCCTGTTTGTTTGGGTCTGTCACGTAGCAACCAGGGGGAGAAAGACTTTCTTTTTCTTTTTTTTTTTAATACTTTTTAAACAAATGTGACTGTCAAGTTGTGACAGTCGGCAGCCGGGGCTCAGCGGCAGAGCTGGCCTCTGACTCTGCTCCAGACTCATCTTCTGCAGAAGCCAGTTTGCAAAGTTGACCCTCCCTGTGTTTTCTACTAAAAAACTGCAGTAAAACCAAAACAAGGCAGAAGCACCCAGCGAATAGTTTCATGTAAAACAGTAATGCTTGAAGCACACGTAGAGCCTGGGCTGTTCCTCACCTCTCCAAGTTAAGACTCAGGAGGCCGGAGCGCACAGAAGCTGCTCTGTTTACAATCTGCAAGAACAAAGTAATCCTAGGATAAAAAAAAAACCCAAATGCTGGGTGCTTCTGCCTCGTTTTGGACAGATCATCCCTTTCAGCTGCCAGGTTCCATGGTGCACCACACATGGGATGCTGTGGACCTGCAGCGGCTCACCAGCACCGCGGATCCCACCACAGCATGGACACCAGCACTGGGGCCAGATCTCCAGCAGCCGTGTCCTCGTCCCTCCCCAGGGACCCTGCAGAGCTGGGCTGAAGGACGTGGCACGGAGCGGGAGGTGGTGTGGAAGGGAGATGGCAGTGGAGCTAACAAGTGCCTGCAAGTTTGTGTGTATGAACTACTCTCTCCTCCTAAGAATTTCCAGCACGCTACGCTAACACAGCAGCAGGCCTCTCACAGGCAACAGCATCCATTTCATAAATTCCTCTAGGCTCATGAGTTAAGAGAGGCTGCAGCACCGTACTCACAATTAACAAGGACATTTGGTCATCACTTTCCATTTAAAGAATTCTTCTAATAATTATTCCCATAGGCTAAACACCCCAAGGAGCCCCGATTTTCCTTGCAAGATAGACCATAAAAGATCAGGGAGCACGCTGGAACTTTTCGATGGGATTTTTCTTCAAAATTAGCTTTGTAAAAGCAATGGGCTGAATTTGGAAAAGGATGGTTTAAAGTTCCACGGTATTTCATGCCATAAAGGACCGTTCAAACAGAACAGGAGCTGATGTCTTCCTCCGGGAGCCACTGAAGCACACATGAGCCACGGACACCAATGGATGCTGGCAGCAGAAGTGCCCGGCTACGGACAACGCTGGGCGGTAAGTTTGGGGTCAGCATTTTTGAGGGGGAAAGACAGAATCATCTGATCACACACACACACACACACACCCACCCAAAAAAAAGAAGCAGAAACACAGCAGTCCTACACAACACAATGCCTAACAGAGATGGGTATAACGAGGTGAGAGGCAAAACACTTCAACTCCACCCCAACCATATCAGTTAAATCCAGTCTAAATCCACAAGAGGGTTACAGCTCATGTACATCTGGGTAGATCAGCTGGCCACTAGGTCTCATTTATGACTCTGTCTAAACCCAACAAAACTCCTTCTGAAAAATCCTTGGAAAAGCACAAGTCCTGTCTCCGTGTTTCTCAAAGTTCGGTCCAACCTCTGGGTCCCTGCAGCCTCGGGAGCCCAAACCACAGGACACAGATCTACAGCAGAACAGGCAGCGAAAGGAAGGGATGAGTCCCATCTCCAGCAAGGGTCCTTCAAAGTGAACCCTCGTGGTCCCTCTGGGAGAGGGAGAACCTGTGAGCCTTGTGGCATTGCCCCTCTCCTGCCTCCCCCCTGGCAGGGCTGGCTAATCAGGGGAGTCACAGGGACCTGACAGGTGACAAATAGGATTGTTTACCTGGCAGGAGCAGGGACAGAGTGAAGCCAAGGGCAGTGAGCATCAAAAGAAAGAAGAGGAAAGAAGGATGCTCAGGGAGAATATGCAGGGAAACACCAGGCCAGTCTTTGGGGGTTACAAAAGCAATGGGTTAGGGAGGAAAAAATGGATGCACTGGGAAAAAGAAATTGGAGGGTGCAGCTGTGTTTGGATAGTGCGTGGGAGCTGTGGTGAGGGAAGACAGAAGACCAAGGCCAGGCAGAAACAGGAGACGAGGTTTCTGGGGTATAAGAGTGAACAAGGGAGCGTGCAACAGAGCTGGGACACACGGGGTGCCTGTCCCGGCAGGGCAGGGATGTGCAGAGCAGAGCATTAAGTGACACGTCCACGATCTTGGAACAGCAGAGCTGGTAGGGAAGGAGAGGGCAGCAGCACGGTGCAAGCTGCGCTGCAGTGAGGAGTGGCAGCAGAGGACAGCACGGCACAGGGACATCACACAGGTATGAAGTGGGACAGAAGCTGCTCTGGCAACTGGGAACTAACCACAGTGCCTCAGGGAAGGGCTGGTGACAGCTCTCCATGGGGCAGAAGCTGGGGAAAGGGGAAAGGCAGCACAGGCTGCAGAGGGGCAAGAAAGGGGGTAAAGCAGAGCATCCCTAGGGCTGGAGGTGGTGGTGGCTGCGGGATGACAGGGAGGGAGTAGTGATGGGCCAGCAAGCACAGCAGCTCCATGGAGACAGGTCCAGCATGCTACCCGGGGATTTACCTGGTGAAGAGCAAAGTGGGCTGCCCCTGGGGTTTACTAGCCCGCAATAACACTGGGCAAGGGTTGAGGTGGGGAACAGCAATGGAGGAAACAAGGCTGTGAGGGAGGCAAGGAGGGGATGGCCATCACGCAGTGAGGCAGAGCAGGGAGACAGCTGGAACGGTCCCGGTGTCTAAAGTACCTCACGGGGCCCAACTCAGCCTGGCAGCATCATGGTGCTGGGGGCTGGCAGGGCTGGGCAGCACCAGGGGACTGTGATGGGCCGGGGCCAGGGTGGCTGTGAGGGGACAATGGCTGTGGGCAAGTGGCTGTGGAGATGCCAGGGGGTTGTGGGGCTGGAGACCGTGAGGGGCCGTGGCCTGTGAGGGGATGAAGCTGGGGGCCCACGGGTATGGGAGGGCTGGGGGGACAGGCGGGGCTGTGAAGGGCCTGGGGCCGTGAAGGAATAGGGCCTGGGACCGAGGGGTCGTGAGGTGCTGCGGGCCGTCGGCTGTGAGGGGACGGGGCCGTGGGCTGTGAGGGGACGGGGCCGTGAGGCGCTGAGGGCCGCGGCGGCCACAGCCGACGCGCGGGGCCCAGG
>VZTM01003347.1:145312-192320 GCA_013400555.1 Jacana jacana | reverse complement strand
GGGCAAGGCGGCCCCGGGGCGGTGCTTCCCCGCGGCCCTTCCGCCGCTAGTGGCTCTGCTCCCGGGTTCCTATGCTGGGCTATCCCACCCCACGGGGGAAGGCGGTTCCAGCCCTACCCCACGGGAGAAGGGGTGGGCGGAGGGCGCTTAGCCCCTCTACACCGGGGTGGAGGGTGTCACGGTCCTCCCATCACCCCAAAATGTGTCGGTAGAGCCTGAGCTTCCCCCCTAAAGCCCCTGCAGGGCGTAGCGGGCAGGAGCATCCTTCAAACCGGACCGAAGAAAGTGCGAGGGGTCAGCGGTGCCAAAAGCAAGAGGCAGACGAGTAATGGGGGTAATTAGCGTTAAGAGGCTTTGCTGATTGTATGTAAAGCCCTTAATGATTCAGGCCGTCGGGTGGCCTTTTCCCCCTGCCCCGCTGCAAAGGGGAGCTGTGCAAAAAAGCACCCTGGGGTCCGACGGACAATGTCTGCCCCGGGGGGTTTCTCCGGGCAGCGTGCCCCGGGAGGATGGGGTCGTGGGGCAGAATACATAAGGGACAATCCTCCTCCTTCGTGGCATCCTGAGCTGTGGTATCACCGGCTGCCACCCTCAGCAGCTGGCAATGGATGGGGTCAGTCTCTAACTGGTGCTGCTTGTCCTGCCCAGCAGCGGGAGGCAGGACGGCAGCCCCTGAAACGATGCTCGGGGTTGGACGTATGTGTGAATGGGGGCAAAGCACTTAAAGGTACCAAAAGCATTAAAAGTACGGGGTGCTTCAACCCTACGAGCCTGTGGACTTGGCCCCCCCAGGCCATCCCTGCTGACCTCTCAGGGTAAAGCATCTATCCTTCTGCTCAGGCCACCCCGTGCCTTTCCTCTGCCCTTCGTGGGAGTGAGTTCCCATTGCCTGTGGTGGGTTATGCTGCAAGGCTGAAACCCTGGGCCTGGGACTCCAGAGACGTGTCTGCCACCTGACTGTGCAGGAGATTCCCATTTCCTTTATCCTCGTAACCTCTTGTAGAAAAGCTTTAGGCACAGTAAAATCCCTGATTTACTCTGCCCAAGCACCACCTGAGTTTCCAGTGCTGCCTGTGCTCATGGTAATGGTATCCACACCAACAGAAACCCTTTTTTTTTCAGCCCAGAACCCAAAGTAGTGGGTTTTGTGAAGAGAGGGGCAGCTTAGAAGTGACAAACGAAGCCATCTGAGCCCCAAGAGGGGGAAGCTGGGTGGCACAGCTCCTGGGGTCTATCAGGAGGGAGGCAATGTCGTTTCTCTCTTACTACACAAAGAGTGAACACCAAAGCATACAATTTTCCCAGATTTTGCAGGAACCCAGTGGCTGGGAAGTACCATCCCCCTTGTCCCCATCAGCCAGGACCCATCATCGGGGCAGCCAACAGTCACCATGGTGACACGAGTTGATGATGGCGCTTTGCCATGGACTGTGGTGCCCCCGTTTTCCTTTCAGAGGTGAGGCTCCAGGGCCTGCTGCCAGCCATGCATGGGGTCTGCTGTGGGGAACTCCACCTCCCCGTGTCCGGAGCACAGACTTTGGCCCCGTTGCCCAGAGGCGGGCTGTCATCCCGCTGCCCTTGGCACTTAGACCTTGCACTGTGGGCAGTTTGCTGGGCTGTAAACAAGTTGTCCGGAGAAGGTAGCTCTGTTGAAGTCTCTGAAAACAGCAGCAGCTGCCCCAAGGACCACGTATATTCTGCAGGTAAGCTGGTGAAAAACATGTTTCTTTTATTTATTGACTACTGAGGCAGATACTTCCTTGGCTGGGTCTGCAGGGGCAGCCTGGGGTGCATCCCTGTGGCAGAGGCAGCCCCGGTTCCTGCCGGCTGTGGGTTATAAAACCACAGCAGATGGGAAGCAGCATGGCTCTCCCGCTGCCATCGGTGCTTTGCCGGCCCGATGATTCATCCCTCCATCCCAGTAAATGTCATTTCCCCCGTGGGCTGCCTTTCACAGCAGAGGGGCTGCACTTCACCTTATCCAGATAAAACTATGGGCTGGAATTCACTCACCCTACCCAGAATCAGGTCTGGTGTGCTGTTGGTGTCCATCCCCATGCCCACACACTGGCAGCTGAGCATCCAGGGATGTGACCCAGATCGTGGTGATCCGAGGAACCCCCCAGCCCTCCCTGCTGTGGTTTTTGGCTGCTTGCTGCCCAGATGGTGACCACAGGCTGCCAGCCCTGGAGTTGCACCTCTGAAAGGAAAATGGGGGCACTGCAGTCCATGGCCATGGGCAGCTGAACCACAGTTTTTCTGCTTGCCAGTGGCTACAGCATGGCCAAGGGTAGAGTCAGAGATGCCACCCCGAGCACAAGGGTTGCCAGCAATGGAGAAAGGTTGCCCTGCCACCCTGGCAAGCTGCAAACTCTCCCTCCATGATTTCAGTGCCTGGTCAGTGCAGGCAGGTGTTGAAGAGGACTTTGGAGGCTTTAAGAAATGCACACAAAATGCACCAAGCTGCAGCCCAGCTCCTTCCCTGCAGCCCAGCTCTGCTCCAGCAGCAAAGCCGAGGTCAGGTCCCACAGGACCCTTTCAGGAAGCCTGGGCTTCTCCAAGCAGCTCCCCAGCCTCGGCACTGCCTGTCAACTGTTTTTCGCCCCGCAGAGAGGCAGAGCCATGCGTGTGGCCATCATCGGGGCTGGGGTGATTGGCCTCTCCACTGCCCTGTGCATCCATGAGCAGTACCATGGGCTGGTGCCCTCCCTGGAGATGGAGGTGTATGCAGACCGCTACACACCCCACACCACCAGCGACGGGGCGGCCGGCTTGTGGCAGCCCTACCTGAGCGACCATGGCAACCTGCAGGAGACGTAAGTGAGGAGGAGGAGGAGGAGGAGGAGGAGGAGGAAGAGGGGGCTGGTGCCATGATCCCATCGGTGCACGAGGGGCAGAGCTGCCCGGACACAGCTCCATGGGGCTGGTAGAGCCATTGAATCATAGAATCATTCAGGTTGGAAGAGATCCTTGAGATCATCGAGTCCAACCATCAGCCCTACTCTACAGAGTTCTCCCCTATGTCTCAATATCTCTCGTGTAATATGCTTTCCTGTTTTCATCACAGGCTCTGGAATAAAGAGACTTTTGATTACCTCCTGGGGCACCTGGGCTCAGCGGCAGCGAAGGAAATGGGACTCTTCCTCATTTCTGGCTACAACCTGTTCACGCAGCCGGTGCCGGTAAGGAGCAAGTCACAGCCAGGGCTGGGAAGGGCTCCAGCCCGGAGGCTGCCTGGGGGCGGGTAGGGTTGTATTTCTTCCCAGACCATGTTGTGAATGCTTCCAAATCCTTCCAAGTTTGTCTTGTGACAGTTTGCCCGGGACTTGGTGTTTTCTGTGCCCCTGGAGGTACGAAATAAGGGCTGAGCCCTCTGAGGATGGCAGCCAGCTGACCATAACTGGCCCCATGGGGTGTGCTCCTTCGCCTGTGCTCCTTTGGGAAGGGCTGTGTGGTGAGGATGTGTGTCCCCCACAGCTTCTTGTCCCGGATTCTTTAGTGAGCTTGGACCATTTTACCTTTCACAGGACCCATCTTGGAAGAACATTGTCCTGGGATTCAGGAACTTGACACCAAAAGAGCTTGAACTCTTCCCCGGTTACAGGTATTTCCCAGTCTGTTTTGCAGAGAGTCACTGGTGTGCTTCCCCCAGGTATAGCTGGATGGTCTTGGGCACCTCCCTGTTGATGGGCAATGAAGATGAGAAGTGTGGGTGCAGAAGTGTCCCTTGCTTCATTACAGCCACTTCCCTTAAAATAAGTAGAAAACACCTCAAACCTCCAAAAAAACCCACAACCCAAAGCAGCAGCCCAGCATATAAACCATTCCAGCCCCTCCCCTTACTTCACCAGATACTGTCAAACTGGGGGGAAGAAGATCAGCAGAATGTGTTTTCAGCTGTAAAGGAGGGGAAAAAGTCACACATTTGTTGTGCAAGGGAGAACTGGGGTCCTGGAGCTGCAGGGAACGCCGGGGCAGGAGGCGGCTGTTGGTGAAAAGCTGCTGTGGGTCCTTATGGCTTCTTCTCCTTGTCTGGTTTCAGCTATGGCTGGTTTAACACAGCGCTGATGCTGGAGTGCAGGAGCTACCTGCCATGGCTCACCAACAGGTGAGTGTGGGGCTGGGGACGGTGGGGGACTCCTGCCTCTCCCCCCCAATTTCTCTGCCCGGCAGGATGTGGGAGGCGGGTGTGGGTTTTCATCCTGCACATCAGGATCTTTCTCTAGTGCCAAGTTGGTGGCTGAGTTTAGGCAGCGCTGATTTTGGGGGGGGGGCATCCTGTGTCCTGCTGCACCTCTGACCTGCTGGTGCTGGTGGCTTCCACGTGGCAGCACCCACGGGGCGCCTGAGCATCCTCCCCTGCTCACAGCAACCCTCACCCTCTGCCCTGTAAGATGAGCCAACAGAGAGTGAAGACAGAGATGTGTCCCTGGGGAGCAAGGAAAAGGGTCTGCCAGTCCTGCTTGTTGCCCCAGTGGGGCAGCAGACTCCCCACTGGAATAGTTGGCCCACGAGTGTATTTTTGTGTGATAAAAATAGAATTAATGGGATACTTAGATCTGCATCTAAATGCTTTCAGCTATGGGAGTTTTGGGGGCTTGGGTTTGTTCTTGTCATTTCCAATGTGGAGTGGGTGTCCTGTCTGCAGCAGAAAGCCTGGGCTTAGCAGAAATGGTGACCCTCAGTAGCTCTGGGCCATTAAGGAAATGAGCTAATGACTGGAGACCCTTAGGAACCTTTGAGAAGACTGTGGATGTTTATTAGAAGGAGCAACAAGCCGTTCCAACCCTGGGTACCATTTACAAACACTAATTTGAATGGTACCTTTTCTTTTAATCTGCTGGTAACGAATGACCTCGTTCTTCCCAGGTTAACACAGAGAGGAGTGAAGTTTTTCCATAAGAAGGTTGAATCTTTCCAGGAGGTGAGTGGTGATGATGAGCCAGGGCAGAGCAGGCACGGTCCCGTCCCAGCCTGGAGACGCAGCCTCCAGTGGGCACATGCTGCTGCAGGATCTCCCTTGGCACAGCCAGGAGAGGGGAGAGCAGCAAGAGTGTGCCAAGATCTAGGAAATAAATCCTACCAGGGAAGAGAAAAGCTCTTGGGCATCAAGAGGTGGCTGAGAGGGGATGGAGTAGCACGTTTGGCCAGTGCTGAGCGAAGATCAGCAGCACGGCTTCCCCTTAAACCATAAACATTCCCCTTGGCTGCACACATGGGGTCTCTGCGGGAGCCGTGCCGGCGAAGCGATGCCCTGGATCCGGCCCGTATGGCTTATTCATTTCCAGACTGTTGGACCGAGTGTTGGCTTGGCTTGGCTGCAGGAATCTCGTTATCCCCGTGGGCAGCCTCGCCGTGTGTGCCCCGCTCACTGCGCCGCCTCCCTCTCCCCTTAGGTGTTTGCCCAGGGCGCGGAGGTGGTGATAAACTGCACTGGGATGCGTGCGGGGGAGCTGCAGCCCGACCCGGAGCTACAGCCCGGCCGGGGGCAGGTCATAAAGGTGAGGTGGGTGCAGGGCTTGTGTCCCCCCCTCTTTTTTTGTTCTGAAGGAGACATTTGTTAACCATGTACCTGTGCCTCCTGGGGCAAATCACGGGTTTGTGGGCTGGACCCACACTGGGCTCAGGTCCTGATTCCCAGCAACTGTTGGTCATGTAAAACACTCGTGTATGGAAGCAAAAAACCTGGATCCCATTCCTGGTTCAAGCCATGGGGATGCCCTGAGGTCTCCAGCCTGTGTCTTGGTTGGGTGAAGGTGGGGGCGAGGCCAGAGGCATCATGCTAATAATGAGAAGATATAAAGGCCTTGGGAGAAAATTATGATTATTGGGGGAAACATAGACTCACACCAGGAAGGAAGCTCCTCCGCTTGCCAGCCTGTCCTCCTGTCTCCCTGCTTTCCCACAGCAGCACAGGGAAACCAGTGCTGGGAGGTATGTAGAGCCTGAACAGAAGGGAGGGCACCACATGCAGACCCTGGTGGCCACACTCACCCAGCTCAACCCATGGCCCTCCTGCTGCCTCCCTGAGCCAGGGAACCCTCTCTCCAGCTCTCCCTCACCCCTCTCCCTTTCGTCTCCCAGGTCCTGGCCCCGTGGGTGAAGCATTTCATCATCACTCACGACAGCAAATCTGACATCTACAACTCGCCATACATCATCCCGGGGTAAGTGGGAGCAGGCAGGGCAGGGTCTGGCTGGCATTAACGATGCTCTGCTGTCAGTGCTGCGGAAGCACCGGCTGGGACACGGCTCCCTGCTAAGGTCTGCCCTGCAGCAACCCAGGCTGGGGCTGGTACCCAGCCCGATGATGCTTTTATTTGCTGTGTGGGAGGAAAGCGGAAAGACACGGGCAGTCAAAGCTCCCACAGTCACACAGAGTGACCCTGGCTCGGCACTGGGATGCAAGGGCTGTCCAGACTGATCCTGGGCTACTGGGATCTCAGATCAGGCAGCTCCACAGGGCTTCAATATCTCTGGTCCTGTCTTTTTCCAAGGAGCAAACCCCACCAAAGGAAAACGCCAGTCCTGGCCAGGTCCTCAAAAGAACTGACAGTGTGGCAAGCATTTTGGGAGGGATCTTTTGTTTTCACCTTTATACCCAGTTCTTCTGTCACTAGTATTGCCAAAACTGCTACACAGCAGCTCATCATGGGGAAAGGTTCTTCTGGTTCACACTCCCATTAAAACCAGTGGCAAGAATCCTTTTTACTTTAATAAAAGCCTACCCTAAAAAGCTCAGCCTTCCTGGCACTGCTATCCTGAGCTGTGCCTTTGGCTGTTGGTGAGACATCTCCTGAGGGTATCCCATTTGGTTTAACACCCACATGGGGCTCCCTGCCACCTCCCTGCGGGAACCGAGGAGTCCTCCCAAGGGAAAACCTTGTTTCTGTGTCCCCACAGGGGTGAGAAGGGCTGAAATGACATCCTGGCCCCAAAAGCGCCATTTCCTGAGCTCAGCAAATGGCAGTGGCTGTGCCTGGGCAGAGCCCAGCTTCCAGCACTTACCTCCAGCACTTTCCACCTGCTTCCCCCCAGCAGCTTCCTTAGGGGAGCTGGGATCTATCTGAGACGGCGTGTGTATGTGTGTACCCAGGGACCTAAATTACAGGATAAATAAACAGATGTCTGCTGTTCATCCCACCTCTGTTTCCTCCCCAGAGCCGCCATCCACCCCGCTTTGGCAACGGGGAGGCTTTTTTAAGCTGTAACTTGAATGCTGCATTTCTGGCACTTCCTATCGCGCTAGTATTTCAGGGTTAGGCAATAAGCCATTGTGTAAATAGGAACTTTGAATGCTCACAGCCCCCAGGCAAAGTGTTCCAAGCATTTTCTGATCACGGTCCCAGCTACATATGAATTTCCCTCCCTGTGTTTATTTTCACTTGAGCTGTCACAGCCGGCCACCGGGCTGGCTCCTGGAGGAAGCAGCCGGGTCCAGCATTCCCACACGAGGACACCTCCTCTTCCATGTGGGAGAGCTCAGCCCTGAGACTCCCCACTCCCTGCACACCCTGGCATTCAGCCCTTTTGTCTTTGTGCTTCCCAGGGCTCATGCAGGGTTTTAGAAGGGTCCAGCAGGTACGGGCACCCCCAGCTCCCCCCAGCCTTAACCTGTCTCTCCTCCCCTGTTAATCCACAGGAGTTTTGGAGCAGCAGCAAAAGAAATCTGTTTCTTTGTGTTCCTCACTGCAGGCATCCCATTCCTTCCAGCTCTCTTCCCCAGCCAGGCAGGAGCAGACCTGCTTGTCAGAGGATGGAATTAGCTGTTTGGTTTGCCCAGGCAAGGGCCTTTGGGGTGCTGATAGTGTGTAGTGAATGACTTGCTCACGAGCAGACAGGCAGGCACCGCTCGCTTGCCTGCTTGGTGGGAGAGTTTCTCCAGCAGGAATATGACACAGGCTCAGGGCATAGCAGGATCTATAGCAGGAGCCATAGCAGGATCCATAGCAGGATCCATCACAGGATCCATAGCAGGATCCATAGCAGGTTCCATAGCAGGATCCATCACAGGAGCCATAGCAGGAGCCATAGCAGGATCCATTGCAGGAGCCATTGCAGGAGCCTAGCAGGATCCATAGTAGAATCCATAGCAGGATCCATACTAGGAGCCATAGCAGGGGCCATAGCAGGATCTGTAGCAGGATCCATAGCAGGACCCCAGTCCCTCCACGTGATGGCCCAGCAAGGGACAGGCTGGGGACACTCCCCATCACTTCTCTCCTTTGGCTTTTGGTGCAGGAGCGAGTTCACGGTCTTGGGAGGGATCTATCAGCACGGGAACTGGAATGAAGAAAACAGCGCCCAGGATCACAAAACCATCTGGGAGAACTGCTGCAGGCTGCTCCCCACTCTCCAGGTGGGTGGGTGACCCCAACCTGGGGCCAGGATGAAGCACCCATGGGTTGGGAGGGGACATGGAGAGCCCTGGGTGCTCCAGCGCAGCTGAACCTGAGGCCAGACCCCGAAATCCACATCTTTAAGTGAGGAGCAGCTGGCACTTGGCTTCTGCAGGGCAGGAGAGCTGCAAAGCAACCACTGCTTCTGCAGCATCAGCCAAAGCAGCAAGAAGCCTGCTGTTGAGAGGTGAATTGTGCACGTAGGGTAACCCCAGGCTTTTTGTGTGCACCCCACAGCAGCAGGTAGCACTCGGCGAGAGGGTAAAACACGGGGTGGTGGCACGGCTCGGTGTTTGTGCCGGCCTGGAAGTGTCCTTCATGCCCATCTTGGGCTTTGCACGCCTGGCTGGTCGACAGGCAGGGGCTGAGGTTGGCATTGCTTTTGAGATAAGGTTTGTAGGGCAACATCATTACTCCTGGAGCAGGTTAGAAGTGTGACCAGAAGCTTTGGGAGGTCCCAACGTCTGTGTGTGTGTGTGTGTCCTCCACCACCCCCGGCCTTTTGGCACTGCTGGCGTGTGGTGCAGCTGGTTTGTGTCACCTCCTGTCACTGCTGTCGTGCCCTGTGTTGGCAGGAAAGGCAGCACAGGGCTGTGGCACAGGGGTCACCTCCCTGGCTCTGCTGCCAGCTGGCCACCTGCGGGCTGTCATCCAAAGTTGTTCTGCCCTCAGAACACGAAGGGATGCAAAGGGAAGCGCTTGCTGATCACCCAGGCAATGATGCCCAGCAAGGGCAGCCCCTGCCACCCTCTGCCCCCCACTTTCAGTGCTCAGCAGGGTGTCCTAGGGAGTGGGATAGCCCTTTGGCCTGTTGGGGGCCCATGTCCCCGCTGTGTCCCCTCCCAGCGACCTCTGCACCCCCATCCCGCTCCCTGGCTTGCAGTCTGAGGAGCAGAAAAGCCCTGGGTGCTGGGCAAGCCCTGCTCAGCAACAACTAGTGCCTCCCTGGGTTCTCAAGGCTCTTCTCAGCACTGAAGGAAAACATGGCCCCATACAAGCCTGTTGGGAGAAGTCTCATGGTCAGGCTGATCAGACTGGGAGGTGTCAGGCCTTCTTTGGCACCGGCTTAGAGCCCTCCTGGCCTTCCCCCACCTCTGGCTGCACTTGAGGCTGCTCTGGCTTCTGCCAGTCCTCCTTGGCTGGGCTGGGCCATGACGCTGCGGGTGAAACCAGCCTCCTGACATCCCAGACCCCCCAGTTGCCCCTTGGGGCATCACCGGAGCCAGTGCAGCAGCAGCAGGGACGGGAGAGTCCCCACTCATCGTAAGGGCCCTCTTCTGACGGGTCACATCATGCCGTGCAGTTTGGGTGCTGTAACTCAGAGAGATGCTGGGCTGGTGCTGAGCTGCTTGTGCTTTCAGAAAGCCAAGATCGTGCAGGAGTGGAGCGGCTTGAGACCAGCACGTCCCTGTGTTCGCCTGGAGCGGGAGACCCTTCGCCACGGGCACTCCCAGGCAGAGGTACCGTGCGTGGGGCCCCCCCCCAGATGTGTCATTAACCCACAACGGCCATTAACCACCGCCCTAATTGTGCCTCAGTCGCTGCAACCTTGGCGGGGCAGCACCAGCATCCAGCCTAACGCTGGTGCTCTCCAGCCCGCAGACACACCATCCCGTGTTCATCAGCCCCTCTAATAATGGGTGCATCTTAAAATAAACCAGATTGGGAGAAAAACTCTTGGGGCACCGAAGCCCACGGGCTCTGCTGCTCCCAGAATCACCCTCTAATAATGGGTGCATCTTAAAATAAACCAGATTGGGAGAAAAACTCTTGGGGCACCGAAGCCCACGGGCTCTGCTGCTCCCAGAATCACCCTCTAATAATGGGTGCATCTTAAAATAAACCAGATTGGGAGAAAAACTCTTGGGGCACCGAAGCCCACGGGCTCTGCTGCTCCCAGAACCACCTGAGGCGCTTGGGAACCACGTTTTGGTGCCAGCATTTAAAGTAGTGTGGTTTTTCTGCTGACAGCCCGTAAATGTGCAGCCCCTGTGCACGTGGACTTCACGTCTCCCTTTAATAAAACCTCATACACAGTTTTTGATAACACCCTCCTGGCCTCCAGCACTGACCCCAGGCTGCTGGTGCCACAGACTGGACTTCCTGAGATTCCTACAAGTTCCAAGCTCAGCAGCAGCGTAGAATGAAACAGGGTGAAGGCATGGAGGGAGGGACACTGGTGGGGCTGTACTGGCTGTGGGTAGAGCTGGGTGCCAAGTCTCAAACTTCCCTGGGGCAGTGGCTCGTTAAATGGCCCTGCCCCACTAATCTGCCTTTCAAGAGAAGAGTTTCAATGGGCAGTGGGCTGTCAGACCCTCAGCACCCTTAGACCCTCTCCACATAGAACCACATCAGTGACAGAGGATGCTCCGGGGCTCCACTGAACCCCCCAAGAGTTCCTCCTGAGTCTCCAGCACCTTTTGGAGAGAGGGAAGGAACAGTGGAGCTGAGCTGTGTACTGGGAGCTCCCAGATTCAAGGGTCAAGCAGAAGCCACTAAGAATATGAGGAAATGGCCTCAGGCTGCACCAGGACAGGTTTAGGATGGATATTAGGGAAAAAATTCTACACTGAAAGGGTTATTAAGCATTGAAAGAAGCTGCCCAGGGAAGTGGTGGAGTCACCAGCCCTGGAGGTGTTTAAAAGCTGGGCAAACATGGCCCTGGCTGTGTTTCAGAGTTGATTGGATGTGGTGTTGGGGGATCTGGTGTAGGAAAGAACTTTGTAGAGTGGGGCTGATGGTTGGACTTGATGATCCCAAGGGTCTCTTCCAAGCAAAATGATTCTATGATTCTTTGAGAGACATGGGTTAGTGGTGGCTTCTGTCAGTGTTGGGTTGATGGTTGGACTCAATGATCTGAAAGGTCTCTTCCAACCCAGGCAATTCTATGATTCTACAACATTCCCAGCCACTATGGTGGCTCCTCACTGCCCCTGACCCCAGAGAGCTCCAGCGCAGCTTTCCCAGCACTGACCCCTTCTCTCCTCCCCCAGGTGATACACAACTACGGCCACGGTGGGTTTGGAATCACCATCCACTGGGGCTGTGCCATGGCAGCAGCCAGGCTCTTTGGGAGCATCCTGCAGGAGAAGAAGCTGGCCAGCCCCCCGCAGCCCCGCTTGTGAGGTGCCAGCTCACCTGGGATCAGTGTCACAGCAGTAGCTTAGAAATCACAGCAGGAAGATGCGAAACACACAGCCCTCCCCTCCAGCACCAGCTCCCAGACTCAGGTTTCCAGGTTGCTGCCAGTTGTGTTGCTGCCATTTGCCAGATGGAATCACAGAACAACATGGGGTCAGAAAGGACCTCTGGAGACCACCCTGTCCAACCCCCTGCCAAAGCAGGTCCCAACCAGAGCAGGTTGCTCAGGAACGTGCCCAGGTGGGGTTTGGAATGTTTCTAGAGAGGGAGACTCCCCCCACCTCTCTGGGCAGCCTCTGCCAGGGCTCTGCCACCTTCAAAGTGAAGAAGTTCCTCCTCGTGTTTAGATGGAACTTATTATGTTCCAGTTTGTGCCCGTTTCCTCTTGTCCCATCACTGGGCAAAAGTTCCCTCCCCTTCCACTAAAGGAAGTGCTTTAAAATATGAACTAAGTGCACTTCTGTCCCCGGGGGATCAGTCTGCAAAGGGCAGGCAGGGTTGGTTCAGCTGGAAGCGGGACAGTCACAGTCCTGCAGTTCATCCATGCCATGGGATGGGACCTGAAACCAAGCCCGTGCCACCTGAGCTCTTCCCTGACTGCTCTGACACCCGGCTGTAATTAGATTTGCAAGCTTCCCCCAGGAGGCAAAAGCTCCTTAGTAGGAAGAAGCTCTGAAGCTCCCTGGGAAGTACCAGCAGCTCTAAGACACGTGTTCCAGTTACAATTACGTGCTTACGTTCGTGCCAGGACAAAGCCCGGCTCTCCAGCACCTGGTTAGTGTATCTGGCAATAGACAGTTGCCTAAAATGGGCTTTCCAAATGATGTTTTTAGCAACAAAAGCAACATGTTCCAGCCCTGTGTACTTGCCAGACTCTATATATAGCAGAGAGCAGATGCAAAATAGCTGTTCTCGTCCCTAAAACTCCCACGGGCCCTTCAGTTTCTCATTTCCAGCTCTGAGAGAGGGGGTGACTCTGGGCAGGTTGTGTCTCCCCAAGGAGCTGGGGACAGATCCCAAGAGGGTGTGACTTTTCCAAGGTGTTCAGCGTCGCTGCTGGAGACCCAATGTGCTGTTCTGATGATACAGGTTGGCCAATTTCTCCATGCCACTTGTCTTTCCAGCTCCAAGAACCATCACAGACACAGGACTGAATGGTCACAGAGCATTGGCCTCCAATCCCAAGCTTGTCCCGAGCCCAACACACGGTCCCTGCCTTGCTCTCCTCTGCAGAAAACTGTTTCCTACTCATCTGTGAGGCAGCATCTCTCTCTCCCTCTGTCTCCACGTGCCAGAAAGAGCTTATCAACCTGATCCAAGATGTGCCAGTGAATGGGAGATGCTGCCCTGCAGCTGGGCTCCTTCTACCCACTGGGCACCTGGATTTAACACCAGCCCAGAGAAAGCTCATTGCTCCCTGTCAAAGGGCTTGTCTCCTGACACACTGCTGCAGGGTCACCAAGGAAAAGAGAAAGCCATGAAGGCTTTTTAGGAAGCTCATCCAGCCCCCCCCATCCCTGCCCTGGGCAAGGACACCTCCCACCACACTAGGTTGCTCCAAGCGCCCTCCAACCTGGCTTTGAACCCCTCCAGGGATGGGGCAGCCACAGCCGTGGTCCCAGGAGACCTTCCAGCAACCTCCTTTTCCACTGGCACGCTGTGTGACCATTGTCTTCTTCTCCAGCTGATGCCCCCTGAGCAGTTGGAAAGCCCTGACGAGCTCTGCTGGGTGCTTCTGCTCATTGTCTGCCCTTTTGCAAAAGCAGCAGCGGTTACTCTCACTGTAAGGGTCGGAGTTGCTCAGCAGCTGCTGCCCTGTCCCCTTTCCTCCTGTGATGCTGCGAGAGGGTTGTGTTTTCCCCTGCCCATGACACCTGCGGTGCTGGGAAAAGGGACATGGAGTGGGAATTCCCATTCCTGCCTCACTCAAGCCCAAGGCAACAACTCACTGTCAAAGCCACCGCCGAGAGCAGGTGACAAGTTCCTCTGGCTACCATTCTGGCCTAATGCTGGTGCTCCTCACACCTTTGTGAAGCACAAACCTCCTTCTGGTAGCCATGGTCCTTTGCACTTTCTGTTTGTTGCTTAGTTGTGGAACAGAGTCACTTAGACCAGCCCTGTCCGGCTGCCACCACAGCAGAGGTGACAGGAAGCCCCGGTACCTGTTACAGAGTCACAGCACGGGTCAGGGCAGAGCGGTGTCCATCCTGGGAAGGCAGCAGAGTGCAGGGACTGGGGTGGGTGTTGAAGAGCCTGCTGATGGCTGGGAACTGGGGAACCTCTGCACTGAGCTTAAAAACCAAAAGGAGACATAAGGGAAGCACAGGAAAATTTGGAGACACCCTCCCCATCATGTCCAGTCTGTCCGTCAAAAGGGTTTCCCCCACTAACCTGGCAGCTCACCTGAGACTCTGCAGCCACATTCAAAGGGCTGTAAATCAAGGAGAAGATAGAAAAAAGGAAAGAGGAGCTGGAGAAAAATTGCCACTGATTGATGCTAAACCCCATGGGCTGTGACATCGCCTCAGCAGAGGAAGGCACTCAGGGAAACAACACCCGCTCGGTGTCACTCATTCCAAATCCGAGGCACTAAGGATCACCTTCTCCTCCCCCTTGCACCCCTCTAAGTCCCAAACCACCCCCCTGGTTTTGGCAGAGCTTTGCCGGGTCCAGGGGTGCAGCAAATCATTGCGTAGCTTGCAATAAGCAGCTGATTCTGCTGATCTGACAGCCTCTGGGAGCACCTGATCCCTGATCCTACCCAGCCGCTTAGAAAACAGACAGGAATGGTTAGAGGGGCACTGCTATTGGCAGCCTAGTCTTGCTTACTTCTGGAAAGGCCCAGATTTAACGTGTGTGCACAATAAAGGTAATATTTGAACATCTCGTGTGTGATGCTTTCTCTTTGTAACGGTGGCACAGACAGTGCCTCCAATGCTCATTCCAGAGGAGCAGCCCAGCAGACCGGCGTTCCACCTCTGCCCACACCTTTTTTTCCTGAAAACCCTCCTCCTGTGGGAGGAAGAGCCGCTGTTTCTGACCCCGAGCAGCCACATGAACCTCAAATACCCCTGTGTGAAATCACCCCTTTACCTGGGTCTTGTTGCTAATTGTCCCCGGCCCATTAAGAACTCCTGTTCCCGTACAGAAACGTTTGGGGTGCTCTTCTGCAGCTCAGCCCATCACTCCAAAGGTATTTCTGTCAAACCCTGCAGGACAGGAGGGGTTGGAGTCTGCTTTTGTGGGAAGGGCAAGGTAAAGAGGGAGGCAGTGGGATGTCAGGACTCTCCTGACGAGCACAAAGCGCCGTCTCCCGCGTTTGGCATCAGCACAATTTATGAACTCCGGGTTCTCAGCAAGGATCGCCCGGGACACAGAACAAAGCTGGAAATACATCAAGTGTCGGTAAAGTTAACTCTCTGTGAGCAAACAGCAGCTCTGGCGTTTCAGAAAAACAGACTGAGCTTGCAAAGTGGCTGAGGATGCCAAAAAGTGCAGAGAAAACACAGAAGAAGGAATATTCTCCCCAAGTGTCGCTCCCGTGATACAGACCCTCCCGTGGATACCGACTGTTTCCATTCCCAGAAGGAAGACTCCTCCTCCCAGCGGACCGGCGGCGGCTGCCCCTGCTGGGAGAGCTGTGGGAAGGCAGATTAAGGCAGGCTGAGATGGGAACGCGCTGTATCCGCGGGCAAAGGGTTCCAGATCATCTTTTGACTCGGCCACGAACGACCTTAGGTCTGTGAATCGCTGGACATCAAAATGAGAAGATCGTTTAAAGGGGAGAGGAACGCAGACAAGGTTATGCACTTCGTTATCTTTTATAAAAACAAGGTCTGTAAAAGAAAAGTTTGTATTATAAGGTAAATAACCAGCAGGACCTCTCCCTGCCCTGAAGCGCAGGCACACGCTGGGCCTCCTCCTCCCAACGCCCCCCTGTCACCTACAATCACACACTTTGCAGCATCAAAGGCACCGCCACAAATCACCCACAGGCAAGATGCAAAGCTGACTGGGTTTTATTGTCCAAACTCAATTAACTGCAAAAAGCAACTGAAGAGCTTGGTGATTTTTCAAACTGTTTAGCTGGAGGTATCTATGAGGTTACCCCTGACACGAGCACGGATCCTGCGGCTGTTCTTTGTGTCCAGATGCCTGAAACCCAGTGGGATCCGCAGAGCACCGAGCCCTGGCGTGCCCGGCTGAGGCCACACAGAATCATAGAATCTCAGGGATTGGAAGGGACCTTGGAAGATCACCCAGTCCAATCCCCCTGCCGGAGCAGGAACACCCAGAGCAGGTCACTCAGGAACGCCTCCAGGCGGGTTTGGAATGTCTCCAGAGGAGGAGACTCCACACCCTCCCTGGGCAGCCTCCACAACCCCCACGGCAGCCCCCACCTCCCGGCTCGGAACATCAAGGCAAAAGAAATGGTCGAGTTCCTGACCCATCATGAAAGTCCCACAGAAGAGCCAAAAGCACTTTTACTGAAAAAAAAAAAATAATAATAAATCCCAACTATTTATTTGTTGAACATAAAATATCTAGTGTGGAATTAAACTATCCGATGTTGCATCAGTAACAGAGGAACGAAGGGAGTATTTTACACCAAGCTCGATATACACAAAAAACGTACCCAGCTTAGAAACTGTACATTCAAACACAGGAAAACATTCAGTGTTCTCTCAGCAAGCAGTTAGGAACAACAAATCATCCCATCAAAGCACACTTGGAGAATTCTTTTCTCCCCCACCAGCTTTGCACATGAACGTACTGGACATTTACCCCATCTCTGAATCCCGCCGTTGTGTTTGCTCTCGGTTTCGATTCAAAATCACCTCACTTCATTGTTCTGAATGAACCAGCTCAGTGAATTCCTCCATCAGTGAAAAATACTGGAGAGTGTGTAAAACAATCTTTGGAAGCTCATTATATACATCGATGGTGTTGCCATCTTAACAACATATGAGTCGTGATTATTTATAGGCCATTGTGTATCGACCCCAGGGTTCTGCAGTTTTTCAGTGAACAACCCAAAATGTCCTTCTAATAACACTCAAGGTCCTGGAAAACCTGAACTTCGGTTTCTTCAGTGCCCAATAGGCTCCTACTGGTTGCAGTGAGGTGAGGCGGGCTCAGCTGGGGTGGGTTCCTGCCTGCCTTCCTCTACTGAGCTGATCCAAAGCCCTGGAACACCCATGGGAGATTCTCCCAGACTCCAGTGAGCTTTGGATGGTGCTTCAGGCAGCGCTGTCTATAAATCAAAGACCCCAAGTTGGAAGTGGTCTCAGCAGGACCCATCTTGGCCCTTTCACAGAATCCCAGAATCTCAGGGATTGGAAGGGACCTTGAAAGCTCACCCAGTCCAATCCCCTGCTGGAGCAGGAACACCCAGAGCAGGTCACTCAGGAACGCCTCCAGGTGAGTTTGGAATGTCTCCAGAGAAGGAGACTCCACACCCTCCCTGGGCAGCCCCTGCCAGTGTTCAGTCACTCTCACTGTGAAGACATTTTTTCTCATATTTAACTGGAATCTCCTCTGTTCCAGCTTGCATCCATTGCCCCTTGTCCTGTCATTGGATGTCCCTGAGAAGAGCCTGGCTCCATCCTCCTGACACTCACCCTTTACAGATTTATAAACGTTAATAAGGTCACCCCTCAGTCTCCTCTTCTCCAAGCTCAAGAGACCCAGCTCCCTCAGCCTTTCCTCCTATGGGAGATGCTCCACTCCCTTCATCATCTTGGTAGCCCTGCCCTGGACTCTCTCCAGCAGTTCCCTGTCCTTCTGGAACTGAGGGGCCCAGAACTGGACACAGTATTCCAGATGGAGTCTCACCAGGGCAGAGTAGAGGGGGAGGAGAACCTCTCACGACCTACTAACCACCCCCCTTCTAATACACCCCAGGATGCCATTGGCCTTCTTGGCCATGAGGGCACAGTGCTGGCTCATGGTCACCCTGCTGCCCACCAGGATCCCCAGGTCCCTTTCCCCTACGCTGCTCTCCAACAGGTCATTTCCCAACCTATACTGGTACCTATACTTTGCCTTGGTCTACACATTTTCAGTGCAGAACTCGTAAAAAGTGAAAAGCAAAAATGCCTTGGTGTTTCCTTTTAACGCTGTAAATGTCACTGGTTAAAAGTGAACCGCTCAACAGCGTGAGAAGGTTTTGCATTAACCACAGATCTTGCCCTGGGGAATGTTTGAAGTACACACACGTGCAAGTTTATGAGAAAGACACACTTCAGGTCAAATGCTTTGAAGGCCTTTGTGACACAGTCCTTAAAAACTCTGGTCTATTGACTCAGGAAAATGAAGCAATCTGTGAATGTTAACGCTGGAAAAGCGGAATTTGGCCTCAAGGCGCTCGGGTGACGCGACTTCAGGCCACAGATGTCATGCACCTTATACTCCTTCTCACCTCTAATGCAGGCTTACACCCTGGTGAATTCATCCAGTTCTGGGGTGGCCTCCTAACTGTAAACACAGCTCATGGCAAACCCACGCAGCCAGAGACATGTAAGCACCTGCATGTGCCCCCCATCTGGTCCCTGCCAGGACTGGCACCTTCTCAAAAGCACCTTCACCAGCAGGAGGGAGAAGATGGTATGAGAACTGTCATTAAAGGGTGAAGAGTCCATACCATACAAAGGCAAAGCAGGTTTTCTAGTGCACTGCTCACACGTGGGGTCTAATATCTCATCTAAACCCATCCAGGAACCGCCTCACCGCCAATGTCCTGTCCCACCCTTGCACACCAAGGGGACAGCCCGAGGGAAACAAGTCCACCTATCTCTACTTCGGGGCAGCACTGAGAGACCCCAGCTGCACAGTGTGCTTGGGAGAATTCTCCAACTACAGCCTGGCAGAGCGAGGTGAAAGCAAATGATTACCACTGGTTTTCAGTGCCCCGAGAACCCTGTCTGTTTACTGGGATCGACTGGAGCTGGATCTGGCTGGAGACTGAGCACACAGGGTACAGAGACAGCAGGGAGGGAGAAGACCAAAGAGAGCACAGCAAGAGCCACTGGGACAGACAGTGGGTTTCTGTGTCACCAGCCACGTCCAAAGCGGGACCCCCCGGGGGCTGAACCGCTTTTTCCATATTACTGGGAAAAGGAAAGTTTTCCCATTTAGACCAATCGCTTCTGGAGTCTTTCACCTCAGTCACCATCGAGTGGGAAATGAATTGAGAGAGATTGTGGTGCCTCTAACACCTTTTTGGTGTGAAGCTTTTAACTTCTCTCAGCAGAAGATACCCACCCACGGAGTATCAATAACTCTCTGGCCTTTTTCTTATTAGTCTGAGCTTCCTCAGTTTCTTTAAGGAATTATCCACTTGTAATTTTCCTTCAGTGCTACAAACAATCAGCCTAACACATCTGGGAGCATGACACTGCACTAGAGTGCTGGGAGACCCTAAGTGAAAGCTGAACCCCAACTCTCACCACTTGCATTGCACCCAAACACGGGCTCAGTGACCTGTTCTTGCCCCCTTTGGAAAAGGGGCCAGAAAACACTGCTTCAAATACTCTACTGTGCAAAAACTCGTGGCACACTTGCCTACAGTTATGTGAGACACCTGACCACACAGACTGTAAAAATGTATTGCTTCCCACAGCCCAGTGATTAGTGCTTGGTCCATCTCACTTACATTTGGTTGCGTCTTCCATCGTCTGGAACCCTGACAATCAGCCGAGCTCTGGCTGAGACACGTCTCCGCTTCCTTACGCCTGGCACAGCCACGGGCTCCCCGACCTGACTGCCTGCACAGCCACGGGCTCCTGACCAAAGAGACCACTGTCTCCTCCCCTGGACTCTGTTACATTCTCTGACAAGAGCAGAATCATCAGCCTCGAGGAGCCACATCTGAAGGAGTGAAGTTCCTCATCTAAGGATGACGGCAGTTCGGCTCTTCCCAGGTTTTTTGCTTGTTCACCACATTCCTCTGTCACCAGCTTGACATCACAGTCAATGTACAATCAGCAGCTATTGAAAAGTTCTGCCCAGCTTCTGGAGGCCACCTTCTGTTGGGAGACACTTGAAAGCAGCTCCATTGACTGCTGTTCAGACCGAGGCATCTTTATCCAAGGCTTTGGCTCCACCACCACGAGACCACGCTCGGGCAAACTGAGCAGAAACATACCTGGCCCCATGCAGAAAACCCCAGTGTGCTTCTCCACACACACAGAGACACCAGTACAACCCTTCACCGAGTCACAGGCAGAGTGCTCAACGATTCTGACCATGGTAGAAAAGGCAAATTCGGCTCCAAACCGTGCAGATTTACGTTTCTCATATAAGGTTCCCTTTGCCACCACTCCTCACTGGCTCGAACGACCTGCCTCGCATGGGAGAAGCATTCAGAAAATCCTTTCCAAGCAGTCAGTGCCCGTTAATTCTCCAGGAACAGAACCCACAAGCAAAGGAACTAGAAAGCATTGGTTGATTTGGTGTTACCACATTGTGGTGTTGTTCATGGCTAAAAAGTGCAAGGCAGGCATCTAATTCATAACCCCTAACTCTGGAGTGCATGGGATCCACTGTGTGCTATGCCAGGTACACAATAAATATTCATCTTTTGTTTTTAGGCATCAAGAGTACATTATTTTAATTACAGCTTATACTGAGTTGCATTCAGTTAGCTATTTGCTTGACACGGGACATTTTAAGCCGAAGAGCCGACCATGCAAGCACAAGGAACTGAAGAAAAACCCTTCCTGCTAAACTTCAAATGAAATCTGGATCAAATGCCTCTCAATACAGAAGTAAAGTTTTGAGGAGTGTGAGCAAAGAGCAGCAGAGACACAATTGGCTTAGGTTCAACCCAAAAGTTCCTGCAGTTTGACACATGACGTTGGCAGTGACAGTATGGTCAGCTTTCTACGCTTCAGGGTTGGATTTGTGAAAGAGAACTTGCTCATCTCGTTCATTCTTTCAGCAGGTTTCCGTGTCCCATCATTCCTGTGATCCAGAGTTCGACCTGGTGACCCCTGGGGAATGAGATCCTCTCCCAACCATCTCCTGTCCCCACTCCTTGTGGCTGGACTCCTGTAAACCACGACCTTTTGTTTCGATGGGCAAGAAGCAGGAAGCCACAGCGGCCAGCAGGCAACATCCACTGTAAACCACCAGTGTTAAATAGACTGAAGATTCCAACATCACCTGCAGAAAATACCAGAGGATTCCTGAGCTTTATCACAGAAAGAAATACAAATACTAATGGAGTAGAAATTTGAATTACAGCTTTGGAAAAAGTGTTGAATGTGCACTGCTGCATAATTTCTCTCCTCAACGATGGCACAAAACTATTGGACATTTGCAAACAAGTGCCAGGAGGTGCTGCTGCCCTTAGGTATTGACAGGACTACAGCAAACCACATGTTTTCCACCTATCGCTCTGCAGAGCTTCTGACACATCCTTCTGAGGCCTGTCCCCCTGGAGTCTGGGTCCCTCAACCTCCCTGTCCTTGTTCCACATACCCCTAAAGTTTGTTTCCTCCAGGCCCTCAGCCTGAGATCTCAAGGGAAAGGTGGCATTGCACCACACAGAGGAACTCCTTGTCTCTCACAAATCCCATCTCCAGGTGGTGGCTTCCAAGGTGCCCCTACCTCCATCAGCAGCCTGCTCCTCAGTTATTTAACCCCCCCCATATGGACCTCTGGAGCAAGAGGTAGATGAACCTGAACTCTCCCCAAGGAACAGTCAACAACCTTCCTTCAACACATCACACACAGAGTACCCTTGGTTTGCCCAACAGCAGAAAAGTGGGTTCTCCACCACCTTCCCCTGCCTTTGGTCTCAGAAGGAGAAGGGATTTTACCTGTGCGATGAAGGGGGTTATGAGGGCTCCCACTCTTGCCATTCCACTGCATGTTCCCAGGCCCAAAGCTCGTGTGGCTGTTGGATAAACCTGTGAACGAAGCATCAGTCCATTAACCCCAGCGGGAAGTTCTCTTCCCTCTAGTCTCCTAAATGAATGGAAATTAATAAGTGGTGCTACAGCAAGTTCCATTAGACAATGACAATGAGATCATCAACTCATATCTGGGGTAAGGTCCATTGTGAAGAGGTCATAAAAATGACTTTCCCACCATTTTCTCACTCCCCTTAAATATTCTCATTACAAAAACAACCTCCTTACCTCGGGAGTGTAAACATAAGCAGCCTGAAATCCTCCTGAAATAAAAGCTCTTGCAATGAAGAGCAGCACAGTAAGAACATTTCTGTGAGAATAAAAAGGAGAGCAGTGTTTGGGATTGTTCTGTACAATCTGTTTGTTCAGCTTGGAGGCAAGTGCAATCAAAATGCTAAATCCTTAGAACGATTTCTTTTGGGTTTTTTTTTTAATGAACCATTTGTATTTTTTCTGGACCTTTACTATAACAGTGATGCCAAACAATCTGCATTCCCACAACCACATCAGTTTTCTAAGTGTACTCCTTCCAACTGACAGCTGTGGCCTATTGAAATGAGTGAGGGCCTAAGCTTATCTAAACTAGGAAAATATATGCCAGGTTATGAATGGTGCTCACGAAAAAACATGAGAAGGAAGAGAGGGTGCAACTTTCCTGGTTGAAAGACAGGAATCTAGGTACCAAGGAGGTATTTGCAACTTTGTAAGGTTTCTTATTACAAGGTTTTTGCCCTGCTTGAAAAGGTTTAACTTCCAAGAGCTCCCCTCTGGCTGTTGGGTCATTCCCGTGTTGGTCAGCCCCAGGGTACGGACACTGTCACACGCACGTGGCACAAAGGCCAGATGCAGTCAGAGGTGGACTCTCAGAGCTCAGCTGGAAATTTGGTACCACTAAGATTCAAGGGCAGAGGTGACAATTGACTTGTTCTTTGGAAAGATGTGAAGGACATGAAGGACAGATGAAAGGCATGAGGACAGATACTGAACAATACCAAAATGGGAACCCACGTTCTTTTAAAAGCTGGGCACCCTGCGTATCTGCGATACCAGCATCGAGCTCTGCCAGCCATGCTGGATACAACATCAGGGTTGTGCCAGTCTGTGTCTAATTGCTTCTCTTGTAACTGTGCCATAGCACCTAAAGCACCGAGAGCCCATGAGAAGTGAGGCAATTGGAGCAGCTCAAGGGGAGACAGACTGGGCTTGGCTGTGAAGAACTGCCCCGGTACAGTCCACAGGCAATGCTGGCAGTGAGCAGTACAGGAACCAGCTACTGAGGCTCACGTCATCAGACTGATTTAAAATTTCTCCAAGGGTTACCTCCTACTCAGCCATGAGCTCTTACTATCCCTTTTGCACCGTTCTTTTCGTTTCCTTCCAAACTCTGCTCAGAAAACCTAACACCATCCTTAATCCTTCCTCCAGTTGAGCACGACCGTCTCATGGCTTTTCAAACCATCACTTCCCGTTCTCCTGCCGTAATCAAGAGAGAAGGTGGATCAATCAGACATACCAGCTGTTCACCGTGCTTTACCTACCTTCCAACGCAGAGAAACAGCAGAAGACTGCAAAACGAGAAGACAAAAAAGGACAAGGCCATGGTTTTCTTGCGGCCTATCCGATCAATAATCCATAACGTTACTAACACACCTGCAGAAGGAGACAAGGTGACTGCTGGGAACTGAGGAACGGTGGAGGCTGCAGCAGACAGCTTTTAACACAGGCTGGGTTATTTAGATTTGAAACTTTCTTCTCTCTTTCTGTTCTCTTTGCTGGCAGAGGCATCAGGCAGGGGTGTAGAATGGATCGCCCTAGCCATCGGTGCCACATGAAAACCAAAGCTCTGTGTCCCAGCTGGTGGGTCTTGCTTGGTGTTCACAGCCCCACGCGTCCCTGCACCCACGTGCCCACGCACTCAGCACTTACCCGCTGCTGTAGGAGAGAGCAATTAACTCTGCTACCCATTAACCACTGATTATTGCAGTGGTTATCAATGGGAATGCTAAAAAAGCCTGCCTTATGTCTCATTGGAATATCCTTTGTTCAATTTCTAACAGTAGTTCCCTGCTAATCCTCCTGGTGCTAGATGTAAGTGCTGTTTAGAACTCAGTATTTCCTGTCCATTCTGTTATTTGTATGCTGCCATCACATTATGTCTCACCTGCTCTTTGATGAAGGAAATAGACCAAGCTCCACAAGTTTCACAACACCAAGTGTTCTCTGTTTGCAACTTTCCCAGATCCTTTTAAAAGCTGATGTAGAGCGAGTGTGGGGATTATTCAAGCATCAGAGTCACCAGTGTCACGTTCAGAGGGATCTCTGTTAATACTTGATGGTTGGACTTGATGATCCCAGGGGTCTCTACCAACCTAAATGATTCTATGATTCTATGATTCTACTTCTTACTCCTGCCCTAGTGTGTGTCAGGATCAAATCAGTCCTTTCAGTGATAGCACTGGTCCCAGAAGACACACTCTCTTCTCTGTCCACTGTCCCTTGTCATCCTTCCCAGAACCCCTGCTATGCAGGACAGTCCTCCTATTAGGTAGCGACTATTCATATTTATCAGTCACAGACTTACAACTTTTCACCCATTAAATAGCTTCTCTTTGAGCATTTGTCCCTGAATCTATAATCTAGAGCAGTGAAAATTAACCTGACCACTGCCTCACAGTATTAGTGCAAGCAGATTCATGCTGAGAAATCCTCTCCTACATCTGCAGAAACGATGGCGATTACACGCTAACTGTCTCGCTTGCTCTGTGTCAGATTGTTCATTCAAATTCACTGGAATTGACTGGAAATGACTGAGGATGGACACAGCCCTTGAGGGAGCAAGTTCTGCATCGATTCACTATTCCCATGGTCCTTTTAAAATAGTTCTGGAAAGCCATTTAATGGATAAAAGTTCAAGTGATTCTGCCCCTTTGATTTAATTGTTACTCTTGCGCTGAATGCTTAATACGCTGCTTGGATAGACTCCAGAGTGGGATGGGCCATCACAGCTTCACAAAGCAGTTACTGGTGATTTTTCTCTGTAGTGATCACAGGGGCAGTGAAGAGAGTCACAGCTACCATGTGCACTGCATGGATCAAGGAGTCCAAGCGAGGAGCTCCAGTGCTACAGGAAATACACTGGCATCAAGGCCAGACAGAAGAGCCCATTTCACTGCTGGTACCAGAGCCCCTTCCCATCCCACTGAGCCACTGGCAGCGAAGAACCGGTGCTTCTTGTTGCTACTTACCAGGGAATTCTGACAGGGTTGTCCAGAGCAAATCAGTGTAGTCTTCCTCTGTCAGATACTCACAGGTCAGGCTGCACTTTGCTTTAACTTCTTCCCTTCTACTGGATACTGTGGGAGGAAAAAGAGAAACCCCAACGTTGAATATATTTTAGGTAATCTCTCTGTTTACCTTCCTTCACTCCTGTTATGCTTTATCACTCTTAATGCTGAAACTGGTAGAAGGGATGTACTGAAAAGCCCCTGCCTCACAGCAGGTAGGTTCTACCTGGAAGATACAGCTTAAACCAAGTGGCTTATAATCTTCTTTGTGGCAGGACATCTTACCTCTGCAACCAGAATGAAAACTTACACTTCCTTAACAGCTGGACAGGCTTAGTTATTTTTCAGTCCAGGGCTCATGACAGTGAACAGAATTAATATCAATAATTCAGTTTCTCCCTACACAAATTGGGATATTAGATAATCTATGGCTTTGAGAGGACTGAATAATACCGTGTCTTTGTAAAACCAAGCATTTTTTACAGGATATGCAGTCCTTTGTGGAGGCTAATCAGAGTTAGACATCTCAAATAGCTAATGCACGTTGTACAAGCTTGGGATCTGTGTGTTCTCCCAATAATATCCATCTTCTTTCTGTAATCTTCCAACTATCAGACAGCTTTCACTAATTTAAGTGCTCTGAATACAATCCTGCCTCCCCTGGGGAATCAAAGTTTTCAAGCCTCTTTTTAATGCAGTCAAAGCGCAAAAATCTGCAACAAAAAGTGCTATGGTTTCTCGCCATTATCTTTTTTTTCTCAGCAGGTCATCACATCTTGAGAACCTGGGAACACCACAGCAGCAGCTGCTGTCTCTATCTGAGAACTAATTAGGCCTGTCAAATCTGGAAACTTACATTTAGTCAATCACCTTTTTCTCCCGCAGAACAGATACTTTATCTAACAGGACTCCCTTGAAGGTTGTCTTGCTGTTTTGCATTTGGGGCTCAGAGACACTGCAGGACCTCTCTGCATTGTGCAGGAGAGGAGGAACAGTCTGTCAAAAATGTTTAAAATAAGAGGCCCTTGAAGCAGGTGTCTTAATATTCAGGCTGGCAGCTACAGACCGTGCCAAACTAACAGCAGAAAGGGATTTAATAAAAGATATTCCACCACTTAATGGGGTATATTTAGAGAGAAAAGATGAACCAGTACTCACTGCTGCAGACATCTCCTGCTTGAAAGAACTCTGTAGTTAATAAAACTAACCCATAGTATGAAAAAGCATTGGAAAACCTGCAAGGAAGAAAATGAGAGAGGAAGTCTCAGCTGGTCAAAGCAATAGTAAACAACATGAATCAAAACTGAACCCACGGTGTGATGGCTTCGACTAAGTGCTACCACAAAGCTGTTTCCTATCAGCATTTACAAAATGCAAGGGCAATTAGATTGGGAATGCTAGTGATTGCGTGGTTTAATCAATACAGTTTGGGTTGTTGGGGTTTTTTTAAGGAGGAAGTTGCTGTATTTTAGTGATACTGTAAAATACCTCCATTAAAAACCATTTAGAATTGTGCTGGCATGGAACCATTTATATTTCCTCTTACCATATAAACCAGAGTAACAATGTGGTCCATCTAAAATGGGGAGTAAAAAGATCCCGCATTTTTCCTCGGTCTTCCTGTTGAAAACAAGGAGAAATCAGATGGTCAGAGGGAGGGGGGTCACTGGTCCTGGACTGGAGAATGCAGAGTGGTAAGGAATAATAGGTATGGTAGCTCAGGATGAGCGTTTGGTTTCAGCTGAAGGTTCTTCAGGTTGTAGGAGCTACACAGGAGCTGGGATCCAAGTAAAGAATTCCTCTGCCAAGGGGAATTCTCCAGGAGCATAACATTATGAAAAGCAGTTCATGCACGGGGCACACTGCTCCTCCACCAGGAAGGTGAGAAACTGCCAGAACAAGGTGGGGTTGGCAAGAGGTAGAGCAGAACTTTGCCAGTCCACAGGTGGCTTATGATTCACGTGGCCCACAGCCAGCTCTGGTAGATTAGAGCACCCCTTTGGAGCTTCTGATCCAGGGTAAGGTACCAAAGAACTACAAGCTACAACCCTCCTGCAGGCAGACCCTTTTCCCACCGTGTGGTTCTCAGAGAAAGCCCGTGGAGGTAGCAGCACCTCCACTTGTGGTTAAGGGAAAGTGCTTTCCCGCCCCACCCTGAGAGCAAAACCATCCAAAACTTGGCGAGCGCTCCTGCACGGCCCGTCAAAATTAACTGTGGCTGGACCTGATATTGGTGAAACACACCAGAGTCAGAATCCTCTCTGATGCAGAGCTTAGAAAACCAAACCTCCACCCCTCCTTAATAAGACGCTGTCATTACCGACAGGCTCCTGCCTCCCTTTACGGAATTGCTGCCGTTCAAATCTACAAGTCTCCCTCTGCCATCCCTCCTTGCTGGCTAACTTAAGAACTTGCCTTTCTTAAACAAGTTCTTTGTTCTGTCAATGCAGAGCTGCTCTACACCTTGGCAGAGGTGTTGCAAAGTTGGCTGTGTAACATTGAAATGGAAACAAAAGGATCCAACACCATTCACACAGCAACAGGCAGCTCAGAAGTAACAGCCTGGATTTCTCCAGGCGTTAGGACTCAACAGGAGCTTGCAGCTTTCCTGCTCCAAAAAGCTGGGATTAGATTAAAAATGAGGTACAGAGTCATGACTCTCACCTCATGAGTTCTGATCCGAGCTCTTCAGTAGCCTCAAGGTTTCATTTTCTTTAAAAACGGGGTCTTAGTGTGAGGTTAAACAACATTAATGCCCACAATAAAGGTCCTTCTCACTTTGAGGATTTTCATATACATAAAAATGAGAAACAAACCCTCCTCACTGTGATCATTCACAATCATAGAATCATTCAGGTTGGAAGAGACCCTTGGGATCATCCAGTCCAACCATCAGCCCTACTCTACAAGTTCTCCCCTACACCAGATCCCTCAACACCACAGCCAATCTACTCTTAAACACAGTCAGGGATGGGGACTCCACCACCTCCCTGGGCAGCCCATTCCACTGACTGACCACTCTCTCTGTGAAAAGCTTTTTCCTCATGTCCAGCCTAACCCTACCCTGCTGCAGCTTGCAGCCATTCCCTCTCCTTCTATCGCTCACTGCCCGTGAGAAGAGTCCAGCACCAACCTCCCTCTCAAACACCTCTCCTTTTTTTTTTATTACTGGCTGAGATGTTAAAATTAAACTTTACATTGATTATTTGTTTACAAAAATACATGTGAACGTAGCCCAGTTTCGCTGCATCCCGCGTTACTAACGTGCCTGGTACCTGTACGTACCTGCCTGGCAATAATTAGCTTTCCCAGAGGCATTGGAGCTCCGTTCTCCGTTGCTATCCGCTTCAAAGTGGCAATTGCTTTCTCCTGATTTCCAGATAACACATCATACCTGGCGCTTTCGGGCAGCCACTGAGAGAGCAAAGCAGAGCACACCCCCCACACACACACCCCAACGTTAAAAACGTGGCAGGAAGGAATCTGGGGATTCTCTTTGTGGGCTTACAGTGGGAAATCTCAGCAGACTACACACATGAGAAAGGATTACAGAGCTAATCTTTAACAATTCATCTTCCTGCCAAATGTTAAATACTCCATTAGGCTTTAAGGAACTGTAACACTCCCCCCTTTCACCATAAAGTGCGAACTCCAGCTTAAAATCTTTCCCTTCTATTGCCTTGGCTTTATTCTTGAGAAACATTAGGCATTTTTGCAGGTTCTTTGCATTATACCTTCCCAGTAAGAAAGGCAAAACACCAGTACAGATAACAAGATGGTGAAACCGTTCCAAAATTCGCATTTTTAACGAGTTCCTTTTAAAAACAAGCCTGTTAGCACCTGTATAACTGGAAGTATTCCTGAAAAACAATGACAGTGACTTAGGAATAATAAGAGCTACTAAACAACCTGACAAGAACATGTAAATCTTTGAGAAGCCTGAGAGATTGACAAGTATTTTACCTAAAAGTGCACTGAAGCTCAGGTTTAACTCATTTTAGAATCTCACCTGCACTGTGCAGATTCTACCCCTCATTTGGGTGGCCTTTTCCCACAGTCAGTAATTTTAAAAGGTATAGTTTTGAGCAAATAATTTAAAAATCTAAAGAGCAATCAGGGAAATAGCAACAGCTTTCAATAAAATGTTGATTCCACTGAGCCTATTTGAAACAAAGTCATTAATCTGGAGAGATTTCCAGGCCTGATTTGGTTTCACAAAATTCCAGCCCATCATTGTCCCCCAGCAATTACAGTCTCATAAACACAGCTCTCACTGGAATGTTTTTACTGGCACCCCGTGGAAACAACGGCAATTTCGTCATTATTTCCAGTGTTTCAAAGAAGACACCAAGAGAGAGAGCTGAAAGCTATCAGGATTTCCTTCAACCAGGTCAAAGGAGTGAGTAGAGAAGTGGTAGATTGATGGTGTGTTCACTGGTCTTTGAAAGAATACCTACAAAACATAGGACAGCGAAGAGCAAAAGCGGGAGGGCAGAGAGAATGAGAAGCCACCGCCAGCCAAGAGTGGGCATCACCAACACTGCTAGGAGGACTTCAAAGACAGTCCCAATGGCCCAAAAGACCTGCCAAAGGGAAAAGAAACAGTCACAAACCAGAACCAGAGCACTCTTAAGGCCTCCCTCTTTCTAACATTCCGAGATGTGCTCTCCAGGGACAGCTGGAGGGAGAAATGCCAGAGACATTTCAAATACGCGCCGCTGTGTGGAAATAGAGCCCAGACATTGTCATTAAATGCTGCAGCAGCTAAAATGTTTTCTGAAAACTCAGCACTGATTTGCTCTAGACACTCATGTTTAACCGTAGCTTCTCATCAGGAACAGGCTCATCCCACGGTGTTCCCTAAGCAAAACTGCTATTCATATATCCTCCTGTGAGTATTCTTCCCAGCTACCATCGTAAGATTTATGGTATTTGTTTTCCTTACTGAAACCAAGCTACCAAAGCCACAGTCTGGCCTGCAGATGAAAGCAGGAATCCATACTTTCTTAGCAAACAATGGAGCTGGCACCTTCTTGCATATCCTACCCAGGCAGGATCACTCTCCTTTGGATTACAAATCCACTTAGCTCATTATTTAACCCTCAGAAGATATTTCTAACCCAGGGTTGCTCAGAGGCAGCCGAACTGCAGCAGAACAAAAGTAACACAGGAGGAAGTAATTCAACTACTGAACTCTATTTATGAAAGATTAATCAATGGAATGGAGGGCTAGCCAGCAGTTATCTTAGGAAACTGGTTTTGCATTGAGAAGCTGCTTCAGTTTGGTGAGGTTTTCCACAAAGGTGCTCCTTCCAAACTGTCTGATGCAGACAGGTAACAGTAACTGCTCTCTGACCCTCCAACCACCCATTAAAAGGCTGTGAATTTTGCCTTTAAAGTATTTATGGGGCAAAATCCTGCTCTCTGTGACTTTGATACAAGTGGATTGAATAGGAGGAGCTGAATTTAGCCCTGCGTTTACTGAACAGTCAGGCCTCCACTGTCATCCATTACTGAGCTGCAGACTAATTTCACCATGAAATTAGGTGCCCCCCAAGTGGCTTCCTTTGTACCAACAGCAGTAACTTCAGCAGCACTGGGTGCAAGTTCATTTGCAAACAGGCAGATTCAAGAAAAAGAGTAGAGTATTACCAAATGCAATATGCTGGTTCTGGGGACCTGAGTTAATGAGTACTGGTGTTTGGGGGGAACCTCAGCTCCACGCTAACTTGGACAATGGAGATGTGAGTGCTGCTATCTCTGTGAGATTTCTAGTCAGGACTGAAAGGAGGGAACCAACAGCAGAATCTGTCCCCCCAGGGACCAGCACACACGGTTACGCTGCTCACCTCTATTAATAAAATGCATTTCGCTCTGGCTTTCATTGGAAGGAATTCAGCATATAAGGTTACCCTGTAAAGAGTGAACATTGAGAAAAAGGCCACGTTAGCACATTGAGAGAGGTTCAGACCTGTCCTTTGCCTCTTAGGAAAACTGCCAAACCCACAGCACTAAGGCAGGACCCATCCTAGCCCTCGGAGTCAGCAACACTCGGGTTCACACTCCCCTTTCTACATCAGAACAAAACCCCTTTAGTTCATCATGGCAAGGGAGGACAGAATTTGCTCAGTTGGTGGGATTTTGTAACCCTATAGTTGCCAGCTAGATGTTGCAGCTCTCGATGCATGTTTTCACAGCCCTGCTCTGGTCTGGGACAGGCAGTATGCCTGTTATTTTCACTGTGGCCCATCAGCATTCAACACAAACTCTTGCTGAGTAAAGTACTTCTTCAGGGCGCTACAGCTGGCACAGAGAATTCCACATCACTCTGCTCTGCCACCTTTCAGTTCTCTAAGAAGTGAATGCTTTCAAGGTCTAATCGTGTTACTGGTATAAAATAATTTGCATTCTTTTATTGTGGGAATTCAAAAAGAAATCCTCTGCAGAGCCTTTGTTCCATGACTGTGCCAAAGAGTAGTGGCACAGCTTCTCTGTGAGTATTTCCCGAGGAGGAACGCAAGGGCCAGCAGCCAGTCAAGGCTCTCTTGCCTTCTTCAATCCGTCTGGTAAGACCTGTCATTCTCTGCTCCTCCTCTGTTTGCATTCCATTGACTCATCCTGCTTCTGCCTCTAAACTCCTCAGGCTTTCTTTAATGTTTGTGACAAAACTCCTTTTAACTCAACAAATGGTGGGTTGATCTCTGAGCATCTTCCCAGAACTCAGTTCACTGGAGTACAAAGTTGCCCACGACTTTATATTAAAACACTGATGAAGAGGAGAAAGAAGTACAATCACGTCCTGAAATGCAGAGCAGTCCCCTGCACCTCGCAGCAGAAAGCAGGAGCGGGTTAATGCTGCACTGAACTGGTTTCTGAAGAGAATACTCAGTATCTTTGCAAGCCCAGATGTTGGTACCACGGATGAACGGTCATACTCAATGTTAGACAGTATCTTGCAGAAAATTCCCAGAGGATGCCACACTCCTCAGGTGCAGCTCCTACATATGTATAAATGGAGGGCTATCTGCTATAGTCTGTTAGCTTATAGCACCTTTCATCTAAGTCTCTCCCTCACACCCATTATAGAATACAATTATAAAGATACCTGTGTTGTTCCATTGAAATTTAGGCTCTCACAGCCAGAGTTAAGGATATTAGAAAGGACCTGCTTCATGCATATTTACTTCTCTGCCAAAGGAATCAGTGTTATAGCTAGAACAAGGAACAGGCTCAGCAGCAATGGAATCCCCTCTTGAGTTCTGTAACTGGCTCTTCCTTGTCTCTCATTAAATCACGTAGCCTTTGTGCATTATCTGCCCCTCTGCAAAGCGGCACTGGCTGGGCTGTAGCTGCTCTGCTGGGGCTCTGTGGAACGCCATGAATACGTGTTCCCAGCACAAGGCACTATTAACTCCAATGCTTTGTCTTTGTGCTTCTCCTGCCTCATTCCAGCTGTGCTCAGCTGGAACTGCGGGGCAGAAACTGCCTCGCTGGTGGTCAGTACAGACTTCCGTATTTTACACACAGGTCCTGGGTTTGTACAGCTTCTGGAACTGGGCAGGAGAGCAGTAAAGGAAAATTAATTATACTGTGATGTTCCATCTCAGCTCTGAATCTCTTATCTGGGAATGGCAATAGAAAAGACGGGATATTAACTTGCCTCGTGAAGAGATCTATGAAGCATCAATCAAAGTTAGATTCTGATTACTCTGAAATAGCACCTCCATGGGGCAAAATATCTATTATTCATAAGGATAAAAGACTACACAGAGAGAGAATGGCTGTACTCTTCCCTCTACATTTATAATTAAAAGCCTAGAGCAGAGTTATTTATTCCAGATCCTCCTCTGCAGTGAATGGAATGACACAGTAATAGAGAAATACCCTGATGCTGCCTTCTTATCAGAAATGTGTCTGAGCCATCACGGTATCTTCAGTGCTCCTGGTCTGGGCTGTGTGGGTTTGGAATTCCAACTCAGGTTCTGATGCCCAAGTTCAGGCTGTGATTGAACAATAATCTGCAGTTTTACAGGCCCCAGGAGTCAGGGCCCAGCTCCACCTCCCAGTGCTAGTGTTTGGGTCATGAACTATCCTGCAACAAGACCGTGCCATCCTTTATGGATCCTTTATCCTTAAAGTCCATCCTTTATGGACTTAAGCCACAGCTACAAAACGCTGCCTGTTGTGTTTTACCCACTTCTAGGTGGGCTCTTTGGGCCTCTCGTTTTCAACATGGTTTACCTGGGGGAATGAGAGACGCTGTAAAGGACTTAAGGCACAAAACAGATCGCATTTAGGTACCCAGCTTGCTCACAAAAAAGTCACTGTAAACCTGATTCATCTCAGTCATGCATTAAATATCCTCAAAACCTTCTCAGAGTAGTAGAGTAATACGTTACTTCCAAAATAGGTAGAGAAAACTGGTTTTGGGACACCTGAACAGAGGCATGCCTTCATTCTGACACAAGCATTTTTTGAACAAATGAAAAGAGAAAAGTGTGGGTTTGTGAATATTTACTTACGACTGAGGCACTCCTCCAATCCCAAAGCCCACCAGGCCCCTCAGCACCAAGATCCAGCTGTAAACTGGTGCAAAACCACTGAGGATCCCATAATAGAGCGTCCATAACACGCTGATCTTTAGGCCCTGTGTTTAAGGAACAAGCACGAGGAAATGAGTTTCTGCTGTGACCCTATTTAACAAAATGTAAAGCAGAGCTTCAAATCCTTTTATTTCAAACCCTTTTTATTTCAATTCTGGCTCTGCCTAATTCTGCTTCATACATGTGGACTATATTTGTGAACTTCATCCACTCAAACACCCACGCTGTAAAAATGTTAGCGTATATTTTCTAGCAGGAGCTGAAGACTTACTGTTTTTCTCCCATACTGGTCTGAAATGTTTCCCCAGAGGGTGGAGCTGGACATCATTCCCACAAACACCACCTACGAAACACCAGGAAAAAAGAAATCTTCCCATTAACAAGACAAGTGAAAATTTCCACGTGACAGCAAAGAGAACACAACTTCACAGTCAAACTGGAAGAATTTGGCTCTAACAGTAGAGCAAAATGTCCAGGGGTTCTGGGTACAGTTATTTTGTAGTAGATGCTATTAAAGATAATTATTCATACAGTAGGACTTTCTAAGTCACTAACTTCACTTCTGTTGACTTGAAAGGGAACTTGCTACTGCCCAGGAATGGGGCTGAGTGTCAGCAGCCTGTTCAAGTCAAGGTCTCTCAGTTTCTTCCAGTCATGGGCCCATTTTCAGTAGGTGCCGGGCTGCTCATCATCACCTCACCTTTATCTTCCCTGTTAATTTGTGAACTGACTTAGACTGGTGCCCAATATTTCTGAGCTTTTGATAAATGCAAGCAAATCAACTGTAAGAAATGACTTGAGAGCACAATTTGCCACTACATGGAAATAATTTTCCTGCTTCTGAGTTGTGGGGTGTTTTTAGCTGAAAGGTTTTCATAACCCACAAAATAATCTTAAATCTCAGGCCCCACTGAGTTTCATCAGCGTTACTGAGGGGACAGGCAAGTGGAGAACGAAGCAAGTGCTTGTGTTGGAGAGGGGAAGCAACAAGGCACCCCTCAAGTCAGCTCTGAGTTTAAAAGATCCCTTCAGGGACACACCAGCCTGACTGCACTCCGGTGTTACACACACTGCGAGTCCAGCCTGGGAAGACACTGAGTTCTCCAATTCCAATGAACATATTCATGAATAAAAGCTGATCAGTGCTGCCCAAGATCTGCAAGGCAGAGCTGTTGTAGGAGCCCCGTGTGACTTCTCGGCCAGCTCACCTCCAGTCTGCTACTGCCCTTCTCGGGGTGTCTCAGACCAGAATGGAGATATAATTACACCTTACAACTTTAGAAAAGTCTGCAAATTAGACTGAGGTGTCAGAGAAAATAGATTGCACCCTTTTCAGAGCTGACATCAAACGTATAGTTTGTTCTGTAGGTGGAGAGAGAAATGAAATCCTGCCCAGTGAAGGTAAGGGCAAAACCCAAGCATGTTTCCCCCACCAGCACATTAAAACCATAGGAATTTTGTCTGAGCAAGAAGGGTGTACTGCAGCAGTGAGTGGGGTAAGAAGCAGTTCTGTTTGTCAAAGCTTCTGTCTCGATTCCACTGACCCCTTCTCCTTCTGATTTTGCTCACCAAGAATAAAATTGTGCTGAGCTGAGAGAAGGAACAAGACTCTCCTTCAGATGGGCTGGCTGCGTTCCGGTACAGGAAAGGACATGATTTTAACTAATTTAAATCTACTGAGCATTTTGGCCAATTTACACACCACCACAAATGGCATCAAAAGCTAAAGGAAATGTAGGAGTTAGAGGGAATGCCATACAACAGTGGTACATGCTGAGAGAAGGCTCCCAAAAGTACTCTTCTTATCCCTAAAAGCATTGCATGTTTCCAACAGCACAGCACCATGCTTAGACATGGTATTACAAGGGCTCTGCTTGCAGAGATCACCGGATGATCCACCTCGAAAACCAACTGCTTGGTCTCTCTCAGAGCTCCCAGTCTGTGTATAAGTGAACTTAAATGTGGTGAGAGCGAAAGATTTTCAAGAAAGAGAGCAAAAATTTACCAATCTTTTTTTTTTTTTTTTAATTAATTGAATGGTTTGAATTTTAGGATGACTGAGTCAATTCATTTATTTTCCTGGAAATTACATGAAACATTGATCTTGCAACAAATAGTCTTATTTCTCACTGAGATTCATTTCTTTAAGTTCTAGCTTTTAAAAAAGACTCCTATATTCTTCCAAGCCAAAGGTTCTCTGCAAAGGCCACGGACAGATTTAACTTTGGGATATACAGCATCATGTCTGAACAACAATGAGTGGCAAAGCCTTACAGAACACAGGAGCTGTCAGTTATTTTTCCTACCGATGTGAGCAATGCAACCTGCCAGCTTGGTAATCGCCACTCACAATGAAGCTGTGGAGCTAGGATACTTAAAATCATCATTTCCATAGCATCTGCCATCTAGAAGGGTAAAAAAGAAACAAAAATAAGTAAGTGCCTGAAAATTAGATTGACATAACAGATATCTAATAACTTCTTGACATTAACCTTGTTTCTGCTCTGTGCCAGTGCCATTCCCATTCCTTAAGTGAAACAAACCGGTTATGTTTGCAAGGCACAGTGGATGTACACAGTACAGAGAAAAAAAAGCAATAGGTGAGCTTTTAAACTGGTTTCTGATTGTCCTAATGTTTAGTGACCCTGGTGGCAGGGAGGGTCCAAAGAGCCAAATCAAAAGGGCTTGTTTGGTCAGTCATCCAGGCTCGTTCACTTTCATATTGACACAGTACAGAGTGAGTTTTCAACTCCTTTACACACAGATTTGGGGCTGTTTATTATTTAATAACTTACTACCTTTCTTATTTATACACTACTTCTGGATTTGTATCAAATATATTGACAGATCATCTATAGACCAAATTCCACTACTGACTTGAGGTATAAACCATGGCAGACTAAGCTTATACATAGATGACAGCCAATAAGTACAGGCTCCAGATACCAGTACCCTAAAATACACCTCAGTAGATGAAACATCTAGTGCTTCAGAAATAGCAGAAAAGTGAAAACAAAGCCTGTCTTTCTGTTCTTGTTCTTAAGGATAGATGTACTGGGTTGTTCTTCACATGAAACTGTGATTACAATAATACTGGCTAATACAGAAAACACAGATTGTAGCTAATGGGATGAATGTGGTAAAACCACTGCAGGAAAAGTGGGATTTCCTTCTGTGGGAACAGCCCAGTGCTCTTTCCATTTGAAACAAGCACAAGAATTTGATTTATAAGAGATAAAGATCATTTATAGGAACTTCTGATTCATAAGAACTTCAGAAACAGCGATCAGTTACACGTTACCCCACACACCAAGTTTCAGTCCAGCTGCCATTTCAGTATTTCAACTAAAAATCCTTCTTTATTGACAACTATCTGTTTGGAGAGTTTTTCTCTACAAAGGATGGCTACATTATTCAAAATCACTGAAATCCTCTAAAATGAGATTCTGTCATGCAATTGACCTTGATAACAATTACTTGCCCATGCTAATCCAGTAATTACAGAGAGCTTCCACTGGAACTTCCCAAATCCAATGGCTTCCACCGCATCTTCCACCATGAAAGTATCTAGGAAGAAAACAATTCTACTGCAGAAGTGTGTTCTTTTCCTACTGAGAGCCATGCCTTGAGACAGACTTTTCTGTGAATGCAATTACTTATAAACTGGGTAATCTAGCTCCAAAATATATAACAGCTACTTCGCTTTTATACAGCTCCTACTGAGAAACATCTCCATGTTCTTCAGAAATTGTGCTAAAGCCAAAATAGTTCTAAGTATTCTGAGGCTGTTTTATTCATACAGAAGTAAATCAGCGTAGCACCAATGACTGCAGCACGTGTTCAGCCTCTTACTCCTGGGAGTGACTCCACCAGCCACTGAACTGTAGCTTCCTCTGGTAAGAAGTATCTGAGCTGTTCATCAGCCCACAGCAATTTTATGCAAGAGCTGGAAGTTGTCAAAAAGATTGGAGAGTCAAACAGCAATTATCTGAATCAAGAATTTGTCCAAGACATACGTATCTGAAAACATACTTTTGTTAAAAATGCTGATGGTTCTCGTTTCCCACACGTTGCCATGACCTCATTATTTAGTTGTATCTGGAGAAGCTGAGATATCTTGAATCCCTTTGCTCAAGAGCAAAGTGAAACATACAACAAAAATACATGTTGATATCCAAGTTGTTTCAATCAATTTAAGTCTCAAAGTTTTACAACGCTTCCAGCGGTTTACAAAGTACATTCACCACAGAAAAGCTTCATCTGGCTAAGGCTTGGACTTCCTCACTAAGCAAAAGACCAAAACACAAACCAAGAGGAAACCAAACAAAATCTAACTGATAAAGCCAAGATGTTGTAAGACTCAGCTTGTGACTTTAACCCAGGCATTTGACACGATGGCACTGATGCTCAGCATAGTGGGCTGCTGCATCACTTGCACTTTTTTGGGTGACGAGCCAACTGAAAGTCTACATAACCCTGCAGAGTTGCACTGGGTCTTCTGAGGCACTCACTGAGCTCACCCCACGCTACTCCCGCTTCCCACAGAACCAACATGTTAATAAATCAATCCCTGGGAAAACAGTCATCCTACAAAATTTTGGTATGCCTTGTGCTAAGGGAAAAACAACACTTCTGACATCTCTAAATTGGGGTTGCCTCCAGGGCAGCCAGCACTCTGCTGGGCAGAAAGCAGAGGCTGGGACGTATATGGTTGGTCTGTCCCTCTTGTCCTCGAGGCAAGGAGGAGATGGGAACACATAGAGGCTTCATGCTCAGCCTTGAAGGTGTAACTGCTCCAGAAAACTTGGCGCTGTTTTAGGAGCAGTGATCATTTCTAAAGGACACCAAGTCAAATCTCCTGTAGGAAATAGGTGGTGACAACTGGATACACAGCTGCTCTAAAGGGTCCATTACTGGCAATATGAAACATCCCTCAGAGAACAAAGGTAGCTAAATCATGCTTTTCAGGTGTAACATGATTTCCCTCTGTTACTGTTTCCTTCTTTTATCTGGGGATCTTTAACTTCTCCAAACCCAATGTATTCAGCCCAGTTGCAACACATCTGAAAGGAAGAGGCCACACCTTTCTCCTTACAGGAAAACAAGGACCTTACTCACCATCAGTTGGGTTGGCAAATTCTTTGGGCACTGCTGCTCCATCCTCTAGCTCAACAGGCTCTAGCTCTGTCCGAACACCCTCAATCTGGATTTCGTGTTCCCCTGAAATGACATCCTCATCTGACCTGGAACTTTCCCCCGTGCGGCGAAACTTGACCACCCTGAGAATACAGAAAACAAGGATTAATAACTTGGGTGAGTCTTTCTGAGGTCAAAGCTGTGCTTGGTTACTCTTGAAGCCCTACTTGGCCAAAGAGCAGCCAGGCTTCTCCATCTCATATTTGCAGAGGATGCTGTGACTTTTATTTGTATCTGCTTTTAGGTGTACGTTATCCTCTTGGTTGCTTCTGGCTTTGGAAAACCTCTCGAGTGCATTGCTATGAGATATAGTCATCATTTTTGTACAAAGAGGATGTTATCAGGCTAACTATAAAGTTATAAAAGCACAGAGTTTATAAAAATACAATTAAATGATATGTATTTAACGATAGCCATGTTCTGTGTGCCCAGACTGTCAGTGTGAATTGGACACAGCTGTGTCATTGAATTTCAGGTGCTCTGCTCTTGCAGGAATAGCCCAAATTCAATTTTCCCTGTGTTTTTCAGAAGAGTGATTTGTGTCTTAGGAGAAGCAAAAGACCTGAAATTCATCAGATTTTTAAGCATTGCTTAGTAAAGCAGGATTCATGCGATAACTCAGTGAATTGACTGAGGTTTTTTCCATTATGCCGATGCTCCTCTGACTGTGGCTGAGATTCCCTTCCTCTCTTGTCTTAAACTGAGTTCTTAATTAAACACCTGTATTTTAAGAAACTATTTGATTTCCAATACCTGGTTCATCTGAGCACTTTTTGAATCTCTTAGGTAACAATGTGGGATGGAAATAAGAAAATTAATCACAGGATGCTTCGTTTCTCATTAAGTCCAAGTCAGGACTGAAGAGCGTACCCGCCTGCCAATTACAGCCCTGGCCTGAGAGCTGGTGATTGTCACCTGGGTGTCACACTCGCAGCTGCCTGTATTTTAGGTCATTTCTGGCACTAGCTGAGGGATAATCAATCGCCCAATCTCTGCAGCGAGGCCACAGCGATACCTAACAGAACGAGATACGACAGCAGAGCTTTGGGAAAGGGACAAAGCTTCAGTGTCCTGGTTAGAGCGATGGGGTACAACACCTCAGGTGTGCAGAGGAGGCCCATTTTCCATCAGTGAAGTATCCTGTGACCAGAGAAAGATTTTGGAACAGACCTACCATATTTAGAGAGTCCTCAAGTTTCCTTCACTTCACCTGCAACTCCAGTGTAACTTTTTCACCTTGGAAATCGACAATTTCTTGGACTTTGGTGAAATAGGCTTTTTGGAAACAGATTAAATTAGTCTTCCTGCTACCTCTTTCGGCTTCCAATACCCAAACATTTTAATTCTACAACAAAGATTAGCTGAGAGGCTCTTGAACTTCAGTTTAATCCTTTGGTTTAAAGGTCAGCAAAACTAAGCTCTCAGCAGCCTTGCCCAGTGCAGCTGCAGGGAACTGACATCCACGTGTTACGTTTCTAGAGGTGATCTCAAAGACTTTTCATATTTGGCAAGATCTCAACTCTCATTGTCTCTTACAAGTGCTGATGACACAATCAATAGTTAACACAAGGGCAAAGCAGTGGGCAAGCTACAGGACTCCCATAAACAGATTTTGGTCCGTTGGTGGACAAGAGGATGAAGGGGTGAACCCCTCGGTCACCCAGGGGGCTTTTTAGAACACGTCCTGGCCACGACCAGCCATTCAGTCCAGTTTAGGGTTTCGTTGTGGTAGAACCACAGAGGGATACAAAAGATTATTTATTTTTTTTCTCCCCTCACATTCCTGGCAAGTATATTCTTTCCCTGATCACATCCCATCTGGGGAATTGCATACACTCACTGATGATATTCTGGCAGTAACCTGGGGGAGAGAAGTACAGTGACCCCTGCGTGAGGCTATCACTCACTTTGAGGACAAATGAATTGCGGGCTGTTGAGGTGTTTTGGGATCATTTTTTTCAGGTAAACAGGACATTCCAACATCTCTATGGGGCAACCATTCCTTCTACTGCTTCAACAACGCTCCCATCTGCAGCAGGAAACTGAAAGCTTTGCTCTGGCCTTTATGCCTTGGCAGACAAACAACAAAGTCACAAATTTCGTTTTCTAAGACAACATTTGAAGATCTTAAACACAAGAGCACAGAACAAAACCCCAGGCCTGATCAGGATGAACAGGAAAACTACACTGACTGCAGTGCAACTAGGGTTTGTCTCACATTCTGATTTGGGGTATTTGGAGGATTGCATTTTGAGTTTGACCCTACAGGACAAACACAAGTAATGATTACCCTCATGTTAAAATTGTCACTAAAGATCAAATCCTCATATCACCTACAAAATGCATATCCTCAGCAAACAACCACTGCAATTTGTATGCCCAGGAGACGACTTTCTTATTAAAAAGGGCAATTAGTATCAAAGTACCATTCATTTCTTGTTCACAAAAGCTTTACAAGCACCTGGCTTAACGACACAGGACATAAAGTTTTATATTTGTATTATTTAAAGGAGGACTATTACTATAACTTCAGCAGTCTCAAACTCTGGTGCCAAGTTCACTGAAGTATATGGAGCAGGTTTCAGGAGTTCTAAGTGCCATCAATTACTCCAGGGGATTTTGACTGAAAATCATTCATACAGACCTATGGCTGGTAGCTCTTCAGTGTCCTAGGAAATGACAAGCAAAATAAATACCCTGATAGAAACCTTTCTGACTTTAAAGTACCTGATCAGAAAACCTCTGCATTCCTGCTTCTTATTCTGTAACAGTTGTTGAAGGGGATTTTTGGAACTGACCATTTTGGAGATGGTGGTTCCAAACACTATACAAAGGCAGTGATTGATCTGAAAACTGTAAATATTAAATGGCAATCCCAGCAGAGAGCTTTGGCCACGTGCCTCATCACAAGAAACAACAACAACAAAAAGTTTCCTACTTAGGAAACTATGAAATGAATTGACACAAAGGAAAAAGCCACACAGTGCTATTGGCTGTTCCATACTTGCACAGTGCTTCCCAGCTGAGACATCTCAGGGAGCTGCATGTGTTTGCAAGATCTCACAGGACCAGCTATGTCTGATTGTACCTACATTGAAAGGTGCTTTAGAACATCTTTCTGTGTTTAAAAAAAAAAACAAAAGGGAAAAGATTTGGGAAAATGGCCTAATGAAATCATGTCTTACTCTTTTTTACTGACAAGCTGGACGCTTCCCAAGTATTTGAAAATAACTGGAGCTCATGTGCATTTTCCCAACTTATTAGAAATGTTATGGGACAGTTTGCTCTGTCATTGATGGGAGCTCATTAATATTCATAATCAACTTTAAGCATTTATTCCCCACCTTGCAGAGCCAATGATTTATAAATAGGAATATGTTTCAGAGCACCTGATAATGGAGCATTAGGAGAAATGCACTTGTTCTTAAAGGAAACGTTTTGCATTCACGAAAATTTGAGGGGAGACCTCATCACTCTCTACAACTGCTTGAAAGGGCATTGCAGAGAGGTTGGTGCTGGTCTCTTCTCACAGGCAATGAGCGACAGGACAAGAGGGAATGGCTGCAAGCTGCAGCAGGGTAGGGTTAGGCTGGACACGAGGAAAAAATTTTTCACGGAGAGAGTGGTCAGTCAGTGGAATCAGCTGCCCAGGGAGGTGGTGGAGGCCCCATCCCTGACTGTGTTTAAGAGTAGATTGGATGTGGTGTTGAGGGATCTGGTGTAGGGGAGAACTTGTAGAGTAGGGCTGATGGTTAGACTTGATGATCCCAGGGGTCTCTTCCAACCTAAATGATTCTATGATTCTAAAAGGAAAGGAAATACTGGTGTGGTGCTAAAAGGCAGTGCTACTTTGATCACCTTTTTGCCCAGATCCAGTAACCGTGTCCCAAGAGCAAGGAATTCCTCACAAATCACAGCATTTACCTGGTGCAGCAGTGTCTGCCCCTCCAAAGGAAAAACCACAGCCAGCAAATACTGAGCTACTCGCTGCAAGCACACCTTGGCAAAAAGGCTTCTCATCTGCAATCAGCTCGTGGCACGAAGGAGGGAGAGGAGGAAGATGCCTTCCCTGGCACAGCGTTATTTACAGATGCCATCCACCTTGCCAATGCAATAGGAATGTTTCCTCTCCCCAAAAAAACCAATAATATATACGTCTCCTTTGGCACTCCTGATGTTTTATTCCACCCCATCCTTATTTCTACCACCATCAAGTTCGTGCAAAAAAAAATAATAAATAAATACTAATAAATAAATAAAAATGGAGTGAATTTATATAACGAACAGATCCCTGCATGCCTCTGGGATGCTGAACCCAGGCAGCTATCCAAGGAAAATGGCCTGCTTCCCGGGGCCTAAGACACTTCCTAGAAATAATTCCCTTTAAAACCACCCGGATTCGCAGCATCCCCGCAGCCCGGTTTGGAGAAACCCCCGCGCATCCCCGCTGCCCTGCCCGGCGCTACTCACGGCAGCTGTCTCAGCTGGAATAAATCATCCTCCATTGCCGGGCTGCGTCTGGAGGAGCTGCTCTCATCGCTCTCGCATGGCGGGGACGGCTGGAGCGGCGGGCGGACGGACGGAGGGACGGACGGANGGCTCAGCTCGGCTCAAATCCGCTCGGCTCGGTTCGGCTCGGCTCTCGGCGTCCCTCCCGCGGCGGTGCCACCTGCCCGCCTGGCTCGGCTCCCGTGTCACCGCCCGTCCTCGTCCCCGCGGGGACCCGTGTCCCCCGAGCGGCCCATCGGCAGGGTGCAGCCCCGGGGAAGGAGAAGTGGAGAGGATGGAGATATCCACCAGGAAAGCCAAGTTGGTGTAGGTGCCTCCGCTGCCGGGAGGAGAGCAGCGGGTCCTCGGGGGAGCGGGGCTCAGGCCTGCTGAGCAGCAAAACCACTGAATTTCGGCCAGGGACTTCAAAGAAAATTACATTATGACAGTGAGTGTTTGAGGAACCCAAGAGGAGCTCCTGAACACGCCTTGGTAGGGCTTCCTGCGCTCTGCAGGGGCAGAATGAGATTAATTTGCAAAAATCTCCTTTACTTACCTGAAAAAAGTACCCCGTCACCCTGGCACGTTCATCCCCGTCGGCCTTCTGTGGTGGGAAGAGACACCTTGCTTGTGTGTACACCTGCACTGGCAGCAGAGTGCTTGGCAGAGAAAGGCCTGCAGGAGAAAATGGAGGGGAAATAATACACTAGGGAGAGGACTGGGAGACATTTGAAGTGATTAAAATTTCAAACCCATTTGACCAAGTGGAGAAATGGCCTGAAATCAACAGGACGGCGTCAGGAGAAGGGAGGTGAAACGTCCTACGGCGAGGAAGGAGAATTAAGTTGTATGAATTTCAGGTCAGGGCACCAAGGGGCGATGGAAGAGGGGTGGGCTGAGCAGTGACAAGCCAAACTTGCTTCATTTTGTGAATGGGGCCTGTTCAGCCATCACACAGATCCAGTCCAGGCTGCTAGATAGTGAAAATGTTAGCAGGTTTTAGTATTTAGAAAAAAAAAAGGACCCGCAGCTGACCTAGCCAGGGTTTCAGCTCTCTTTAGAAATAGTGAGAATATTTATTTAGTGAAGCATTTGGGGCCAGGACTGGAATCCAGATGCCTACATGTAAGAGATGGGCTACATTTTGGGTAACTCCGTACCTCCTGAGGCCTCCAGCTGTGGGTTTAGCACAGGACCCTACGGTGGGTCAGGCAGGAGCAGGGGGAGATCTCGGGCACCGTGGGGCTGTCTCCGGTGGATCAGGATGCCCGTGCTCAGGCAACTGAACACTGCCCTAAAAGTGTGATAAAACCCAGCTTTAATGGCATTAAACGCACACATGTTCTGTGATACATTCTCAAAGGCATTAAATAAAAGGCTGTTCCAGAGGCCAGGTTGAGAGAACACGTTCAGGATGTGTTTGGTATCTCCCCCTGCTTTCTGTCACCTCTCTGGCCGTTTTCTCCTTATCCTTCATGGACACACAGATTTCCATCACGAAGATGACTCTCCAGCCATGCACTCTTTCCCTTATCCCAGAATCAGGCAGTTGAGACACTCAGGCTGAAGAGCAGCATTGTTCCAGCTGTTTGTTACCATAAGGGAGACGAGCCATTGATGTGGAATGAAAAGAGGCCCGGCCCACCACAATTTAAAAAGCCTCAGCAGATAAAACTGGTCTGCCAACACCTTCCTGATTTGCAAGATTTATGTTTCCTCTTCAGAAAACATGGGTCGGAGAAACCATAGTTCAACGCTTCAACGTGATCCAAGAAGCCTGCTCTGTTTCACGGGGTACAATACTGTAGATAAAGTCAGTACAAGGGGAGGAAATACTGAGCTGGAACTCCCAGAGGAAAGAAGTCATCCCAGGCTTTTATCAGAGCAGCCTGACTGAGTTCCAGGATGAGATTTATCTACAAAACATGAGTTCACAGAGACTCTGGGCTACTTCTTCCCCAAACTTGCTAGAAAATGGCATTTTGCAAGCGGAGTAGCTTATAGCTTCACTACATAAGCAGCAGCTTTCTTTTCAAAACCCAGCAGCTGTATCGCTTTTTTTACTACATGAGGTCCGATTTGGCAGTAAGTTGGTTGGGGGTGTGAGATTTGGCCTGTAAGCTGGTTCTTTTGTGTCCCCCATTTAACATGTGTGAGGCAGCTGTGAGAAGAGCAGGTTGCTGCGGGCGCCACGGCCACTTTACTTCTTCCCACCCTCCTGTCGGTCTCGTCGCTCCCCTGTTTCTCTCAGCCTCTTGCTCTCCCAGGGGAGGCACTGTCAGGCCAGCAAGGATCCAGCCAGAAAGACACACGGGGTGTAACACCAGCCACTTGGCTAACAAAGGTGGTTGGAATTAAGCCGGGGAGGTGCGAGGAGGAGGGAGCCCGTTACCTGCCAGGCCCGCAGGCACGATGAGGAGCTGCCATCTCGAGGTGCTCTCAAAAGCTGCATCTGACAGTCATTCTCTCCCACAAAGCGCTCCCGGAGGCCTCCTCTCCAGGCACCGGCAGGAAATACTTCTTTCTCTAAACAATCCCAAAAACGCACCTGTTAAAACCCCCCAAAAACCCCAAACCAGCCCAAGGTAGAAGAGCAACCAAAGCAGGGCTTTCAAATAGGGGAGGGAGGGGGGATGTTGGTGCTGGTGTGTCCCACACGGCCATGAGAGCTGCTCTCCCTCCATGGGGTTTCGACATGGAGTTTCATACAATCATAGAACCGTTTAGGTTGGAAAGAACCTTTAAGATCGAGTCCAACCATTAACCCAGCACTGCCAAGTCCACCACTAAACCGTGGCCCTCAGCTCCACATCTAGGCTCCAGGGATGGTGACTCCACCACTTCCCTGGGCAGCCTGTTCCAACGCCTGACAACCCTTTCAGTGAAGACATTTGTCACAATATACACCCTACACCTCCCCTGGCGACACCTGAGCTTGTGGCATTTGAGTGTCCCACCTTTTCCCTACAGCTTGNCGGACGGGGCGGTGCGGAGGTTATTGCGGGCCGGAGCGGCGGCCAGGTCAGCGGGGGCAGCGGGAGAGGGGGGGAAGCGCGGAACGGCCACGCTACAGGAGGAGGAGGCGGAGGCGGCCCGGTGGGGTCAAAGGCCTGGGCCGGAGCTTCCCCGGGAGCGGTGTGAGGGGCGTCCCTCGCCGTCCCGGCAGGCAGCGCTACTGGCTGCTCGGTAACGAGGTGGTTTGGGGGTTTGGTTTATTTTTTTTTTAATCCCGTTTTTAGGTATAAAGTGATGAAGAACTGGGGCGTGATCGGGGGGGTGGCCGCCGCCTTGGCGGCGGGGATGTACGTGCTGTGGGGGCCCATCACGGAGAGGAAGCGGCGGAGGAAAGGTAAGGAGGGGAGAAGGGAGGGCCGGGGCCCCAAAACCTCCACAATTAGTGATTTTGCTCATTTCGGTTCAGCCGAGCGCTCTCCCGGCTGTTCTATATTCCCTTGTGTAAATTCTCTTGCTAAAGATAAAATGTTGGTCGCTGACCCCTTTAGAAACGTAACAAAAACCCCCCAGTGTGTTTAACAAAGGCGTTTTCTTACCTGCCTGTCAATTGTCTCCATCGAGGTTTTCCTAAAATCGTGGCATATTTTTGTGTCGGGTGAGAGGTTCATTCCGGAAGGGCCGTGGGTACCGCACACCTTATTTTATCTTGCGTTTCGGAATGCAGAATAAACGTGTTCCTACTGAAGGTCTGTGCAAGAGAAGTGGCAGTCTGTCCCTCTGCAGAGTCCTACAGAAATCCCTCTGGGAAATCCCTGGCAGCCCAGGGATCTCCACAGCAATCTGCCAGTCTGAGGAACAGAGGAACCTTCCCCAAACTGAGCTGAAGCACCCAAGGGTGCAGCAGTGACACCACCGGCTCCGGGGAACTTGCACCGTAAGGGGTGAATTTTACAGTCCCTGCAGTAAATTGTAGATGATTCTGAAGCTTAGGGGTGTTGAGAGAATTCTATTCCTGTCAGGAAAAG
>VZTM01003347.1:122321-145109 GCA_013400555.1 Jacana jacana | reverse complement strand
GCAGGCAGCGCTACTGGCTGCTCGGTAACGAGGTGGTTTGGGGGTTTGGTTTATTTTTTTTTTAATCCCGTTTTTAGGTATAAAGTGATGAAGAACTGGGGCGTGATCGGGGGGGTGGCCGCCGCCTTGGCGGCGGGGATGTACGTGCTGTGGGGGCCCATCACGGAGAGGAAGCGGCGGAGGAAAGGTAAGGAGGGGAGAAGGGAGGGCCGGGGCCCCAAAACCTCCACAATTAGTGATTTTGCTCATTTCGGTTCAGCCGAGCGCTCTCCCGGCTGTTCTATATTCCCTTGTGTAAATTCTCTTGCTAAAGATAAAATGTTGGTCGCTGACCCCTTTAGAAACGTAACAAAAACCCCCCAGTGTGTTTAACAAAGGCGTTTTCTTACCTGCCTGTCAATTGTCTCCATCGAGGTTTTCCTAAAATCGTGGCATATTTTTGTGTCGGGTGAGAGGTTCATTCCGGAAGGGCCGTGGGTACCGCACACCTTATTTTATCTTGCGTTTCGGAATGCAGAATAAACGTGTTCCTACTGAAGGTCTGTGCAAGAGAAGTGGCAGTCTGTCCCTCTGCAGAGCCCTACAGAAATCCCTCTGGGAAATCCCTGGCAGCCCAGGGATCTCCACAGCAATCTGCCAGTCTGAGGAACAGAGGAACCTTCCCCAAACTGAGCTGAAGCACCCAAGGGTGCAGCAGTGACACCACCGGCTCCGGGGAACTTGCACCGTAAGGGGTGAATTTTACAGTCCCTGCAGTAAATTGTAGATGATTCTGAAGCTTAGGGGTGTTGAGAGAATTCTATTCCTGTCAGGAAAAGAAAAAAAAAAAAGGTATTTTTCAAAGAAATGTTAAGGTTTTTACAGTGGTTGAAATCTCAGAGACCACCAGGTACATACACACTTTATAATGTGCTGTTACACACACCAGAGTCTTACCTTTCATGGGGCACAAGTACCAAATATACTGAAATAATTAAATTTTAATACCTAACACAACAGTTGCTCCTCAACATAGTAAGCTTTTCTTAGACTTCATGGTGTGAGCTCTTGCACTTCTATTTGTAGGGCTTGTACCTGGCCTCCTTAACTTGGGAAACACCTGCTTCATGAACTCCTTGCTGCAAGGCTTATCCTCCTGCCCCTCTTTCGTCAAGTGGCTGGAGGAGTTTACAGCGCAATACAAGACAGAGCAGAACCAGCCCACCGAGCATCAGTACCTGTCTGTCACTTTGCTGCATCTCCTAAGAGGTACTTCAAATGTTTTCATGTCGCAATAAACTCAGGAGAAATATTTAGCTTAAAACATTACTGTTTCTCCCCTTTTGGTGCTCAATGGAGTTCAATCCAGCTGGCGGCCGGTCACAAGTGGTGTTCCTCAGGGCTCAGTACTGGGGCCTTTCCTTTTTAATATCTTCATTGATGATATAGATAAGGACATAGAAAACACTATTAGTAAGTTTGCAGATGACACTAAGTTGGGTGGGAGTGTTGATCTGCTTGAGGACAGGGATGCTCTACAGAGGGACCTGGACAGANCTGGTGAGAGGCCTGGAGAATAAGGCTTATGAGGATCGATTGAGGGAGTTGGGATTGTTTAGTCTGAGGAAGAGGAGGCTGAGGGGAGACCTCATCCCTCTCTACAACTGCTTGAAAGGGCATTGTAGAGAGGTTGGTGCTGGTCTCTTCTCACGGGCAATGAGCGATAGAAGGAGAGGGAATGGCTGCAAGCTGCAGCAGGGTAGGGTTAGGCTGGCCATGAGGCAAGAATTCTTCCCAGCAAGAGTGGTCAGAGCCTGGACTGGGCTGCCCAGGGAGGTGGTGGAGTCCCCATCCCTGACTGTGTTTCAGAGTAGATTGGATGTGGTGTTGAGGGATCTGGTGTAGGGGAGAACTTGTAGAGTAGGGCTGATGGTTGGACTTGATCCCAGGGGTCTCTTCCAACCTAAATGATTCTATGATTCTACCCTCCTTTCCTAAAAATAAGGTTGCTGATATGGTCTTGCAGTCTTCTCTTTTTTCATTTTCCACTCTTAACTTTGAGCTCATTGGCCAAATTCAAGCAGTTTTCACTGAGGGGTAGAGATACAAAAGGTATTAATTTACTGGACCGAGCCTAAAAAACACAAAGCCCAGTGTGTGTGTCCCCCCAAGGCTTTTTCTTGGCCAACAGCTGAAGGCTTTCAGGTTGGGTTTGACTCGCCTGGCAATCGGGAAGCAGTGGGCAACCAGCCCAGCATCGTAGCGTTTGCCAGAGGGTTGAATAAATGGAGGCAGAGGGCAGCAGGGGAGCTGAAAATGTGGTGATGGCACCCACTGCCCTGGGCTTTAGGGCTTTGGCTCCTCAGAATATTACTGGGTAAAACTATCTGAATATGGACCCAGTATTTTTGAAGTAGTAGGAATTTTGAAGAAGTAGGAAAAATATTACCACAATTAGATGGATGCTCAGAATTCTGTATAAAAGCAAAATTATGTATTATAAAATGTTTTAAGCAATTTTTCCTACACTATTTTACCTGAAATACGGACTATTGAATGAGAAACACTGTCTGATGTTGGATACAGGTGTCAAAGCCTCTAAGCCTGATGTGGTAACTCGTGTCAGACTTGCCCCTGTGTTAACCTCGTTTATGAGCTACACCCTGTTTAAGCACTGGAACCTTTGATTCGTTGGCTCTCCCTGGCTCTCCTCACAGGGCTTGGTTTTACAGGGAATCCATTGGAAGTTTTCATGTCTAAGGATATTGGGCATCCTAAAATTGTGCCAGCTAAGCATGTACATTTAACTGCTGTAAGGATGATGGGGCATTAATGCTGGGCCTTCTGTGACATGTAAATTACCAATTTTTACCCAATTCAGTAGTAAAAATTTGTCTTCTTAGAAAGTGTTTATATTTATTCTCTGTGTAACAGTTGAGAAGCCTTTACATTTGCAGATATATTAGATGAGAAGAACATATGCAGCCAGCCTGAGTCAGATGAGAATGGTAATTAGTAAGATTGTCATTGTCTACCCATCTTAATCAAGACCAACTGCTGTAACTGATTATATGATGCTGAAGTAAGGTGACATCCAAACCAAACAGATTTGTGTTCTAACCATCCTTTGTGGCTCCCTCTAACACTTCTGAATGCCATGTCTTTAGCTTTGTCCTGCCAAGAGGTAACAGATGACGACGTCCTGGATGCGAGTTGCCTCTTAGAAGTTCTAAGACTCTACAGGTGGCAGATCTCATCGTTTGAAGAGCAGGTGATTCCAGAGTTCAAGTCAAACTGCCTCATATTCACCTCGGTGCTTAGATGTGGAATAACAGAAAATCCAGGCTGTGGCACGAACAGCCCTGAGTGTCAAAGCTGAGTTTTTTGCCCTAGCTAAAAGTTTGCTTTAAAAAGTGAAGGAAACCAACCGTGTGATTGATGAATAGTGTTTTCAGTTTGCTTAGATATTTGTCATGGAAACCCTGGCTGCTTCAAAACCTCATACTTAATTACCTTCAGATTTGGTTCAATGGAGCCAGTAATATTAAAGCAGCACAGATAAAGCCCTAATTGGCTGCTGGAGGGATGGACTGCACTAACATTTCCAAATTTAGTTACGTGTAACATCCAAGATTTCTAATTCTTGTTTCCAGTAAGCACAGCTGGCCAATGACCTTGGCCAGTTATCTCACCCATAAAACATGGCTCTATCTGTTCTATCTCGGAGCCAAAGCAAACAGCATAGATTTCAAATATGCTTTTATCAAAGTCAAGGAAAGCAGGCATTTATCTATTCATTTTTCTTTCTTTCTCCAATTACTAATCCCTTTTGAGAGATTTTATATGGCCCAGAGTATTTTTAATAATGGAAGTTCGGCTTTACAGAAAAAGCTTCTTGGCAAAACTGCAGCAGGTGCACAAGTAATTACTGTTAATGTGTAATGTCTTCTGTTTCTGCTTCCTTTAAGTCTCCTGCCTCTATTTAACAGGATGCCCATGAGCTCTTTCATGTCCTTACCTCTTCGTTGGAGGATGAACGGGATCGGCAGCCGCGTGTGACGCACTTGTTCGATGTGCACTCGCTGGAGGTGACCCCTTTACCGATGGCATTTCGTTACCAGTTTCTGTAGTTCTGCCTAGATTCCTAAGTGTGTCAGGTATAAAAGGGCTGTTTAGAAACTGCAGATATTTTTCCCTATGTCTGCCAAGCTGCTCTTCAGCACTCTGATAGAAGTGAATCCACAGGCCGGGCAAGACTAAAAATAAGAAGCGGTTTTCGTAAGCAAATGGGTTTGAATTTACAGCGATCCCACTTTCATGAGTGCATTCCTAAATGCAGTGAATGATGGGAGGGAAATACTTGCACAGAAGAGTAGCCCAGAGAAGCAGTTACTCTTATCTGTAAGAGCTGACACGTGAAAAAGGTCTGAAAAAGCTGCAAAGTGGGTATTTATGGAATAGTCCCCTTTTGGAGGTGAAGTTTATCTTACCCTCCGGTTTAGTGCTGATGGAAATTTTCTACCTCTCTCTCTCTAAAGTCTGTACAAAAGGTGTATAAAATCTGTTAGGCTTTTATTTCAGTACTCCAAGGCAGAGAATTCCACAGATTAATCATTCCTTTTATTAGCAGTGTTCATTTGTCAGTTGTAGATCTGTTGTGCAGTAGGCTTTTTGGCCTTCCTCAAATATAAACAGACACTAAGACTCCCACAGTTGTTCTAATGTCAGGAAAGCATATCAGGCATGAAATAAGAACGTATTTAAGACTTAGAGCTTTCTGAGGTGGGGTTAATGAAATCTTTTATCTTCTTCTGTAGCAGCCAGAAATAACCCAAAAGCAAATAAGCTGCAGAACAAGAGGTATGCTTTTTCCATTCTGAAATTTGAATATTCAATCATAGTGTAGTCCCTTTGTTTATTAAGAGGATAGTATTAATTGATCTTTGTCTGTATTGGGCTGAAATCTATCTCTTCAGCTATAAATACCCCGTTAATTATTTGTCAGAGGGACAGAATGTGTTTTAGAGCAGTTACTTTTGTTACTGTGAGCCCAAAACGTGGAATTACAGTAGGGAACAGGGATGGATTGAAACTGAAAGGACAATTCCAACTTTGTGTTTCAGGGTCTCTTCCCCCTGTGTCAAATCACTGGAAATCTCAGCATCCTTTTCATGGAAGGCTGACCAGCAACATGGTTTGCAAACACTGTGAACACCAGGTATAAGAATGCGTGTCTCGTATGTGTGTGTGAAGAAGGATGCCCCAACACTGAGTGTGTTCTCAAACCATCATCCCTTGGTTCTGACGTACATGCTTTAAGCTCCAAAGGTTTGCTGGAGTGACAGCTTAGACTGTTGCTTTTTCAGGTACTTATTACAGGATTGCTGCTTGGAGAGCAGTGTAGGGGAAAGGGACCTGGGGTCCTGGTGGGTGGGAGAATGACCATGAGCCAGCACTGTGCCCTCATGGCCAGAAAGCCAATGACATCCTGGGGTGTATCAGAAGGGGGGTGGTCAGTAGGTTGAGAGAGGTTCTCCTCCCCCTCTNGGTGTTCCTGCTCCGGCAGGGGATTGGACTGGATGATCTTCCAAGGTCCCTTCCAATCCCTGAGATTCTGTGAATAAGAATTTATCACTAAATATAGTGAAGAAAATTGAGCGTGATCCACTTTGTGGGGGTAATAGCTGCCCTATCAAACAGAATAATAGGTGTCTTAGTATATTTAATATTCAGAACCAGGGCTATTACAGACTGAAAATCCACTCACGTGGGTAGTGTTTTAGCACTAGCCATTCCTTCAGCACACAGCTCTGAGATGGCACATGCAAAGGCAAATGAAGTTGCAGTCCAGTTATCCAGAATAAGGAGGTGAAGAGAACCTGGAGAAAGGAAAAAAAATGAAAAATACAGAAAGTAAACTGTAGAACAAACTGTAAGAATACATGTAGTACTTTTACTTTTCAAGACCTTGTCAATAAATTGAAGCAGAAACGGGCTAAGAAGCTCCTCGTGTTTCCCGCTTGGGAAAGCGGTGGGTTTTGACCCTATTCCAACAGGTAATTGTGCACCAGAGGGTGGATGTTCATCTTTTGTGAGGTCGGGGTGGTGGTTTGGTGAGTTTTGGGTTGTTTTTTTTTCAGACTGTTGTAAATTGTAGCTCACTGGATCTGTGAAATATTTCCTTGCAGAGCCCTGTGAGGTACGATACCTTTGACAGTCTCTCACTGAGTATCCCAGCGGCTGCGTGGGTACGTAGCCCTCTTAATGTGCCTGCTGCTGTGTCCCCCTAACTTCATCTTCACAGGTGCCTTCCAAAGATGCTACAACCTGAGTGCAAACAAGTGGCTACAGCTTATTTTCCTGCCCTTTTATAACTGATCCTGTTGCACCAAGGCAGTACCTCATCGCTAATGTGTTGGTGCAAATTGCCAGTTCGTACAACAAGCAGGACTTTGTTGACACAAATAAGAGTTTTCTGTTTCTCCTGGTGGACTGTTTGGTCTGTTCTGTGTAATTTGAACAGCCCAAGTGACATCCTGAGGGGGGTGTGTTTCTGGCAGTCATGGAAGGTGACCTTCAGGTAGTACACAGGGTACCCAATACAGGCTTTTGGATCAAGTGATTTCAGCTGGAAATTGTTTCTGGTTGGGTTTTTTTTGGCTCTCTAAAAAATGACAAAACATTATACATTTTGGGGAGCAAAATGTCATATTTTTGAACTGTTACAGTTTGTTACTTAATGTCTCCTAGAGATTTGGCTTTCCTGACAAGTAGCAACTACTTGCTCTCACAGAAACTCCACTCGTGCCTATAGAACACAGTCCTGGGCAGCGAGGGTTGGCTTTGGGACACACCTTCTGCCATTTGTGTTTTATTTTATGACATCATCAAAGATTATGCCCTTCATACTTGGCAATATGTAGGACAGTCTACAAAAACCCAAAACAAACTAGGAAGGAGTGTCTAGGTTCAACTAAATGCTGTGGTTTCTCCTACATAGATGGGCAGAGTGCCTAAAGTGACCCATGAAGTGCTGGAGCTTTAGAGAAAACTAGTAACTGTAGTTTGAAACCCCACCAAAGGAGTTGCACAGGGAGTCACAGCTGTTGCTCTTACCTCCAGGGTGTGATGTTTTCCGTGTTTAATCCAGACTGAGGAAGAACTGTGCAGTTACATTATCAGTGTTCTATGCTCCAAGCCCTTTAGTCAGTTTTCTCAGGAAATAAGTCTGCAATTCTGTAGTTTCTAGGAAGAAATTATGCAAGATCCTTTCATGAAATCAAATGGAATGAACCCTGTAACTGCTGCAAGTAATTCTGGTTTTTCATACGAAGGGTCGTCCTATGACGCTGGACCACTGTCTCCATCATTTCATCTCCTCTGAATCTGTCAAGGATGTTGTGTGTGACAACTGCACTAAAGTATGTCATTTCACTGTCTAGAACCTCCTAGCTCCATTTTAAGCCTGGTGAGAGAATTATGGTTTCAGTTGCCTCCTCCTTTCTGCCTGACTTCAGGATTGCCTCTGGGATTTCCTATATTTAAAATGGAGTTCTTATGTTCTTGTCTCGCAGAGTATTTTGAAGCTTTACTTATTACTAAGTAATATTGTTTTATTCTGTAATGACCAGGTATTATTTAGCTAATATTTAGCATGCTGGTTTTTGGTCTGGTATTCTACACACTATTTCACAGTTGTCTGTAATTTGATGGTAGCACAGAGGCAAAGCAGCCTGTTTGAAACCCAACAGAAATGGCACAGGAGAGAAACCCCTGCATAAACCTGGAGATGGGGCTTGTTCTGTCATTTCTGCTTGATTTTGGTTTAGAGTTCCTAGAAAACCTTAAGCAATGTCCTAAGCATGGCTCTTGAGAGAGAGCTACTGTTGTCTGCAGTGTGCAGGCCTGCACTACTGCCTTGGTGAGTGACAGAGCAGATGGCTCTGTTCTCATCAAATGGCTTTATCTTTCTTTCCCCTTTGATTTCAGATTCAGGCGAGAGGGACTCTGAACGGACAGAGCATAGAAAACCAGAGAACAACATTTGTTAAGCAGCTGAAGTTAGGAAAGGTGAGGCAAGCCAGCTCTTCAAATCTATTACTCAATCTTATTGTGCAGTCTTTATTTTTCCTTTGATCTCTTCTCTTGGTGTCTGCTTTTGGTACTGGGCTAACCTTGTACTTAAAGCTCATCTGCCAAATATTTGTAGGCATTGAGGCCTCAATTTAGGAAAGCCTCGAACTCCCTAACTTAAAAGAATATGAGTATTCTACTGTTACTCAGCAAAACACTTAAACCTGAGTTTGGCTCCATGGTATTCCCTGTGTCTTGGGCTAATTCTTGATTTCCTTGGTTATGGGAATGGATTCTTATGTACAATGTTTGTAGGAGCTTTCAGAATTGCATGTTTCAAAGAAATTAAAATGCTCTAAATGCAGCTGGTTTAAGTGAATATGGTGCTGAACACCAGGTGTAGTTTATCTCTGACTATTTTTTTTTTTCTCTGTAATCACAGAATGCAGAGGACAACGGGCACTGCTCTGTAATTGAGAGACTTGGGTGCCATTAATAATAATAATAATGTGTAATTATTTTTAGAGGTTAACCCTGGCATGACTTTGAATGTCAGATATTTATAACTACTTGACCTTTTTCCCCCTGGTATTCTCACTGTGCAAAGCTGTTACTTACCCAGTATTAGCAAATACCTTGTAACAACAAATTCCAATCCTCATTTCTACATCACACATCAACAAAACAGAGGATTGTTGGGATTGTTTAGTTGGAGGAAGAGGAGGCTGAGGGGAGACCTCATCACTCTCTACAACTGCTTGAAAGGGCATTGCAGAGAGGTTGGTGCTGGTCTCTTCTCATGGGCAATGAGCGATAGAAGGAGAGGGAATGGCTGCAAGCTGCAGCAGGGTAGGGTTAGGCTGGACATGAGGAAGAAGTTTTTCCTAGCAAGAGTGGTCAGTCAGTGGAATGGGCTGCCCAGGGAGGGGGTGGAGTCCCCATCCCTGACTGTGTTTCAGAGTAGACTGGATGTGGTGTTGAGGGATCTGGTGTAGGGGAGAACTTGTAGAGTAGGGGCTGATGATCCCAAGGGTCTCTTCCAACCTAAATGATTCTATGATTCTAGGATATTGACAGGTGGGCTTTTTAAGAGCGTGCCTATATTCTTACTGATTTTTCTTCCATTTGGAGAAAACAGTTACTGTTAGCTGTCTGTCCTCCTGCCCAGTGTCTGTCCTGGTGCCCAGTAATGTACAGCAGTGGTGTTAGGAGAAATCTCAAGAGATGTGAGTTGCTGGCATGCCTTAGGGATACTATTGCCAATAAACTCACATGTAGACACAGTGGTACATAGGGGAACAGTTCAATCACATGTTTCCTAGTCCACTAGACTTACCAGTCCTGTTAGTATGCTTTCAACTTGAACAGATGGTTTTCTTAATTGAAGATGTATTTTGACTCTCCTTTTCTATGGGATATTTGTGAAGCTGCCTCAGTGCTTGTGTATCCATCTGCAAAGACTGAGCTGGTCAAACCAAGGCACTCCTCTGAAGCGTCACGAACACGTACAGTTCAACGAGTTCCTCATCATGGACATCTACAAATACCGCATTCCTCTTCATAAATCAAACCAGAATGAGCTGAATCAGAAAAACACCGAAGAGACAACACCTGGGACAAAGGATGGGATGGCAGTAAAACCTTCAGGTACTTATTTTGGAAATAAAACCTATCTGGTGTTTCTATGTTTCAGTGATAAAACATTCTAATCTGCAGAAGGAACACAAGAGCAGTGTCTTCATTTGGATCTGTGCAAAGAGGACAGGTAGAAGTCTGTTTCCCAGCAGGCATCAGGGTACCTCAAACCGAGTTTACTGTTCAAGGTGTGATAATTTAATTTGATCCTACTAAATAGTAAAAAAAAAAATAATAATCTTAAAACCAAACAAACCAAAAATATCCCCGATGGCACAGAACTTGAATGTGTTAAGTTCAAAGGATGGAGGAATGTTGAATTTGGGAGGTCCAAGTGGTACCTTCTGAGGTTTCAGGGCAAGCATAGAAAGAACGCTGGGGATGGTGACTCCTTAAAGAACAATTAGAAAATGGAGCTGTGGTAGGTCTGTCATTCAGGCAGCTCAATGTCCTGTTTAGCTGGGATTTTGTAAACAGTCCTTTTCACTTTTGTGTAACATAAAACCAGCTACCCCTGCTTTGGATGTTGTACTCCTCTGCATCTGTTAAGGGGTTGTAGTATGTAATGAATTAAAATAAGTAAAATCCCTTCACATCCTGCGATGAAAGACACTGCAGGAACAGGAGTCTGCTCTTGGCAATACTCATTTTAGCATTTGAGTTCAACTACTGAACGTCTTCTCTCTCTTGCAGACACGGAGCAGCCGCCTGGTACGAAACCACCCTTTATGAATGGTGCCTGCTCCTCTTCATTTTTAGTGTCCTCAGGAACTTTTCCGCTTGCTGCGTTCCCCGAGTGCAGGTAAGTTAGAGATCTGCATCCTATTTTGTAATTTCCATCCCTTCAAATCATGCCTTCCTTTTATTCTAACTTTGCTGTGAGGCTGCAGAGTCACAGGATGTAACATCCATCCTCGCTCCTGTGCAGAAACATTTTTGCTTTTCTCTTGGCTGATTTTCAGTGGTTGTTTTTGGCTCTGTTTCTCTCCTAGAAAAGGCAGTACAGCCTAGAATCATAGAATCATAGAATCATTTAGGTTGGAAGAGACCCCTGGGATCATGGAGTCCAACCATCAGCCCTACTCTACAAGTTCTCCCTTACACTAGATCCCTCAACACCACATCTAATCATATTACAACTAAAACTCAAAACCTCCTTTCTCTGCTTCAGGGTGCAGTAAATCATCTTTCTTGCTGTTTTCTCCTACCCCTTCCTTTCATTTTTCCTCTTACTGTGATTTTAAAACTATTGCAAGAAAGCCATAAATCTCTTAGATACCTTATATTTAACAAACTTGATTTAAGTTGCAACTGCCACATTAGTAGATCAGCTTTGATACTTCTCCTGATAACCTGTTTTCTTGGCCTTTGAGAACGTTCACTTACTTTCACGCCTGTTCTATCTGCCATTCCCTATTGCCCCCCATGGAAGACAATTCCCACAGTCACTGTGTGAAATAAGAAGCGTTTTGTGCCAAATACTTGTTACAAAGACAGTTGTAGAGCAAGTCCTCCAAACTCTGTCCCTTGTTATCTGTGGGTTATCTCCTGCAATTTTACCCCTTTTCAGTTAAAAGCTCGTTCTTCCAGAATAGGTTTTCTGTCCAGTATCAGTGCTTTAAGAACTAAGTACTGGCACGTTGGTAGGTTTGATGGAACATGCTGTTGGAAGATACAGTCAGTTATGCTGCACAAAAGGTAGCAGCCCTCTGTGGCATAACCTTCTAAAAAAAATGGTTCAGCTTTCTCAATAATAGAATAAAGCAGCACTGCAGTGAAGCCTTGGTCTACTGAGAAGGAATTGCAGGGCAGTATGTCTCTTGTGGAACTATCTATTTGCTCTAAAAAGAAATTGCAACTGAGCAGAAAGCGTGTGGGGCTGCTGCTGAGGAGCACGAGCTGCTGACCCTCTCCTCTCTCTCCTTTGTCCTTCAGTTCCCCCGTGTACCTTTACCGTCTGATGGCAGTGGTAGTTCACCATGGAGACATGCATTCAGGACACTTTGTGACTTACCGCCGCTCCCCGCCTTCTCCCAAGAGCCCCCTCTCTGTCAGCAGCCAGTGGCTGTGGATTTCTGACGACACGGTTCGCAGAGCTAGTTTGCAGGAGGTCCTCTCTTCTAGCGCCTACTTGCTCTTCTACGAGCGTGTTCGCTCGAGGGCACAGCACCAAAGCTTGGAGTTGAGGGCTGAAGAGTGATGGAGAGCGTGGAAGAAGGGCAAAAACTGACAGAATTCCTCTGATGGGATGGACATTGCACCTTCTGTTATGCAAATAACCCACCACAGGCCCTTTAAATTTTCCCCTCCCTCTATGGCAATGGCCGGCTCCTGCTGGGGGTCGTGTTTCGTACCAAAATGACGCTCCCCAAGGCTGGTCCGCTGATGCTGCGCAGCCCAAAGTGTATCTATCTGTGTTAGAGGAGCAGTTCTTCTGTTAGGCAGCAATCCTGTCAACATCACAGCTCTGAAACAGGCGTTTCAAACAGACTCCCCCGAGGCTGCCATCCCTATTCTGACGCGTGTGTAAATTTTCAAAGGGAGATGCTTGATCCTCTACATTTCACCGCAGAGGTTTCTGAACAGGGGAGCCCCAGGAGCAGCTGATGGGAAGCTACTCAAAGTTATCAAAGGCAGTGATTTAAGAAACAAAGTGCCTTGAGCTTATTTGAATATCTACCTTACCATTGTCTGGAGTCCGCTGCTGCATGTCGGTTGCGTTCTGATGAATGTCTCGGGAGGAGGGGATGAACTGCTGAGGGAACCACACCTCTCCTGATACCCCAGGTAATTTAATAAAGGAAAGGCATCTCTGCGTAACACGCGTGAGCCGAAAAACCAGCTTCCTCCTTCACATCATCTTCCCGAGATTTTATTTCTTTACACACCGCAGAAGGACTGCTGCTGATTCAAAGTGTGCTTTCCTTCTTCCAGGAGAGAAGATGTGGTTTTTAATCTACACCCCGATTCGTTTCTCTGTATATTTGGGAATAGAGCTGAAATCAAGAGACAGAAGTGTTTGCTGGCAATCAGTATTGTCATTTCCTTTGTCACTATGAAGCTGCTGAATACGGCTGCTTGTAGTATCGGCTACACCTTTTAATGCTGTGATTTCAAGGCTACTGTAATGACTGTTCTAGACTTACCCTCCCTCTTTTAATGCTGAAAACTGCCATTTCTCATTGTCAACCACTCAGATACACGCTGCCTGGCTTGCAGTTCAGCTTTAGAGCTTGTGCCAGTTGTGGTTGTCAGCCGAGACGTACAGCAAGCCAAGCATCCTTGTGAAGCCAGCGTATAGAGGGCTGGGACAGGACTGGTGGGCACTTGGGTGTCTCATGGAATAGTGCAGCAGTCTGAAAAGACTGGTGCCGCTGCAGTAGGTACAGACTGCCGTAGAAACAGAAGTAGGGAGTACTTTGCTGCTCTAGATTGTGGTAAAAAAGACTCAAAGCACAGAGGGAAAAGCTGCAAAAATCCTTTCGACTGTTTTGAAATTCCCAGGAATAAAGCATGTAGGGAATTTTTAGCTCTTTTCTATCAGAGAAGCTTTTTCAGTGTAAAACAGCAAGCAAGTTTTCAAGTGGTAACAACCATCTTAATAGTTTTTTAGGGCAACTTTGTACCTCTTACATTCATACTGCTGCCCAAAGCTCATAGACATTCAGAGTTCCTTAAACAGGAGGCTCTAAAGCAGCCACGCCAGGAGTGGTTATGGATGTATATGCAAAACTCTTTACACAACTCATCATTCCAGAGTATGGATCATGATTCCTGCTCCAAATAACGCTCATAGTACATAAAATAGTCTTTATAAATCCACTGATGTACTAGCTCCTGAGAAGTCTCCCTGCCTGCTGGGCAAGCAGCAGCACGGTGTGAATCTTTCCATTTTAAATTATGGAAAAACAAGAAGAAAAAAAACAAAAAAAAGAAAGTATCTAGAAGGATGCAAAATGCCCAAAATGCCCTGGCTGTTGAACTAAGAGCAAGGGGGCTTGCAGAAGGTGAGAGCCCTCCGTTCTGGGCAGTGTGGGTGTGCAGCAGGCGCTCCGTGAAGTAGTGCTGGGTGTCATCTAAAGAAAAACATCACGCGAAGCACCTGGCTCCAGCAGGTCTAGCATCTGTACCTCAGAGCTTCAACACCTTTCTACTGCCAGCAACGCATGTTCTGCGCTATCCTATTCCCAACGGGGTCTGCCTAGAGTTTTTAACTGAATTTTCGAGAAGGTAACCTGAACAGGTCACTTTGTTTAGGAAGCAGTAATGCTGGAGGTGGGTCAGAACATGAACATAGGCACACAACGGACTACGTCTTAGATTTATCAGCTTGTCATCGGGGATGTCAGGCCACATATTGCTGGTTTTCTTCTGCTTAGAGCTGCTTCCCAGCAGGGAACAGTTTGAGGAGAATGAAAGCGCAGCTGCTGCATGACACTGATAAACTGCTCCGTTTCACCCAGAAAACTTCCTCCTGGGCTATAAAGATGAGGGTCGAGTAGCCAGCATTTGTTCTAGCTTTCGCCAGTAGGAAGGAGTAGACAGTCCTGGCTTAGCCCTTGGTGTGAGGAAGGAAGCAAAGCGTCTGCACCTCGGTCCTGGCCCTGGGCGGTGCTAGATGCTTCCAGCTTGCTGTGAGCAGAGGCCTCTGCAGATGTTCTCCACCCAACCCTCCCCTTTTGAAGTCGCTGGGCTCTGCGCAGGCATATGAGGCTCATCAAACGCTGTTCCTTACGAGCTTGCCGTGGTGGAGAAGGTGTTAATAAAATGTAAATGGTTAAAAAAAACCATCAGATAAGCCCTCCATAATGACATCTGTGTGTCTGGATTATTCTTGTCTTGATTTGTGCTTTATTTAAATTAAGCTATTACAGTCCAACCACTGCACTGCTGTTTGAAGTTGCGTTTTCACTTCGGGGTATTTTTGTAACTGTCCAGTAGCAATAAAAGAACAAACTTATTAGAAAAAGTAGCTGTTGACCCATGGTTATGTCTCAAAACAAAAGACCAATACATAAACCAAACCACACTTGGTATCTGTGACAGAAGCAGCACTTCACATTCCCTGGGTGAGCAGCATTCATGCAGGAGCAATTCACAACAAACAGAGGATTTGCTGGTAGTGGCAGAGGGTGGGAAGTACTAACTCCCAATTACCTAGACACTGCCCTAATGGACCTGCTGCTGGAGGACAGAGCCCATGGCTAATTCAGATGTTTGTAGCCTGGTTACACAGGGATCAGTTCGCATTCTCACTCAGTACTTACCAGTGCTTTGTTCCTGAAGGCCTGTTGGTGAGTTCAGTCTTCCCTCATTTCAGCAGGATTCAGTACCAGCACGGAAGGCGATGGCTTTCAGGCAGCCAGAATGGAAGCCCTAGGGATGATTATTTAGAAAAACAGACATTCTCAGAAGTTGTAGCTTTTCACACTGTGTTGTCTATATAAATGGTCCAGCCCAGTCTTTCCCCAAAAGACTTGGTTCTTTCATGCTCCTTGGTTTCCGTACAAAGGACCTGAGGAAGAAGAGGCCCTCTCCCTGTGTGCTACCACCTCATACCTCCTCCGGTCCTACCACTGACCAAAAGAACCCAGTCTCCCCCATAAGCAATAGAGCAGCAGAAGAATACAAACAGGTAAAAGTCATAGTGGCTGTAAAACACCCAGCCAGCTATGCTAACTCACTGTATCCACATACCAGCGCTCCTCAGATGTCAGTCTCATCTGTATTTTATTTTTTAAAAACAAAGCAACCCACAGCTCACTGACAGAGCAGACATGGAAGTGTCACCTGTTGGACAGTGTAAGTTTCCAGGCTCGCTCTACGTGACTGCATCTTGTACACCCCAGTATTTACAAACTCCTTCACCGCTATCTGAAGGATACAGAGCATTTTGATCTATTTGGAAAATGGGTTAAATTAAGATGAATTGAGAACAGACTTCCTCCTGAGCAAAGCCAAGGGTATTGCTCATTTAAAGTACGTATCAGCCGGACTAGAGCAGCATTTCACAGACAGAAAGTCTTCTTGACATTTAAGATCAGTAGTCGCAGTCTTTATTAGCAAATTACTATGTACACTATCTTCTCTCCTGGTTTAATTTGCTCATCTGGTACCTCGGATCATCAGTGTTTGAATTGGCAGTTCTGCCCGGGAAGAAAGCTCCTGTTTTCAGAGTCAAAACCCCAGGTGCTTGATTGCTGTTCAAATTCACTTCTCGGCTACAGCCATCACTTTCCGAAACGTGAGGTTGATTCTCGGGGCAAGTACTCTCTTGCGGACGGGCAGGCTGTGGTACCAATACACGTTGGTGGGGTACTTCATCATCAAGAGGCTGCCATGGGCCAGCTCCAGTTTGATGGGGTTAATGTGGCGCCTTGCCTTTTTCCCTCTGGAATCACAGTGCCTGAAAACAAAGTCCCTGCAAGCTCCAAAGGACACAGAGGCAATAGGACTGCGCGGAACCAGTTCTCTCTCATCATCTCGATGCTCACCTATGTGGTCCCCACCGTCTTTATATCTGTAATTTATAAAACAGAACAGATTCATTAGTTCTTCTACCAATCCAATTAAACGGAGGTAAATATAACTCGTCGATGACCCGGCAATAGGTGTTGAACAAGCAATTTTTTTCCTTTGAACAAGCTGCTTGATGTGATTGCAAATCAGACATACCTGTTAATAAGAACAAAATTAAAAGTATGTCCAGTGTCCAAAGCGACGCGGTCTCTGATACGGCTGAGAACTGGGATCCACGGCTTAGGAGAAAAGGTGACGCCTGAATACGTGTACGTTAACTCAGGGTCTCCATAGGTTACCTGCTTCCTTGGAATGTCATGCCATTTGCCAAACACGTGCAATTTCGTCATTTCACCTATTTAAACAGGAGATGAGAAGGATCAAAACCAACTCCGTATTACCTCCACGGTTCAGTTTCAACAATCTCCTTGATTTGGAGCTTCTGTGAATCTCCAGTGGAACAACAGAAAAGAGGATGCTAATGACAACCCAAAAGCTGTCATCCATGTTCACCTGTTTCTGCCCCAACAAAGTAGTTAACTCTCAAGTTTGACACTGTTTTATTGTCCCCATTGAATGGGAAGAGCATCCCCATTGTGTTTTGCAGTCAAACTGATTTTACCAGGGATGTCTCATATTCCACATCTACCGACAACCTCCTGTCACCCTTCCAGGCCTATCCTTTATCTTTGCAAATGTTAAAACGTGAGCAAAGCTGCTTCTCACACACTTCAAGCTAAACAAAACTAACCCTGCAGGCCCAGGCCTGTGCCCGGACTTCACTTGGCAGGGCTGGACGATGCGCAGGCCGGGCGCCCACAGAAACCTCCCCACCAGCCAGCAGCTCTGCCCAGGCCTTGGGAACCACTCCGGCCCGGGCAACACTTCATCGGGCTGGCAATCGAACCCCAAGGCGGCCCTTTACCTTCGAAGTACTCCACCTCCTCCTCCAGCCGCTGGAAGATCTCGTCAGCTTCGGCCTTGCCGAAGAGGAGCCGGTAGTCGCAGTTCAGGCCCTCGGCGCGGATCTCTTGCCAGGGTGACTGCCCTGAGGCGGGCTCCGCCGGCCTCGGCCTCTTCCCACTACCCCCCGCCTCGCCGGGGGGGCGTTTAACCACGTACCTGTCCATCGGCGTCCCCTCAGAGGCACCGACAGCGGCGGGGACACCCACCTCAGCGCGGTCGCCTCCTCCCGGCGACAGCAGCACCCCTCCCTCAGGAGCCGCGGGGGGGGTCTGTGTGTGTGTGTGGAGGCCCGAGTGCGCATGCACGAGCCCCTGCCCACCCTCCCTCAGGAGGGGCGAGCCCCGCCCACGCGCACGCGCGCGCTCTTGGCGCCAAATCGTCGCTCCACCCACCCACTCAGCCGGTACCGGATCGCTGCCGCCCCTCACAGCTGCCCGCTCCGCCGCTGCCATGATCGGACAGAAGACGCTGCACTCTTTCTTCAGCGCCGCGCCGGCCAAGAAGCGCTGCCGCCCGGAGGCGGGTGGCGATGAGGAGGTAGCAAGAGGGGGACGGGGGAGGTGGTGGGGTCCGGGCCGTCGGCGGCCCTGGAGGAGGTAGCGGAGGGCTGGCGGCCGGGGGGGCTGCCCCTTGGCGGGGCGAATTCGTGGCTGTGGAGAGCGGCGGTGTCTCGCTGCGCTGGTGGCCGCTGGCGAGGAGGCCACTCGCCACCCCGCCACTAACAGAAAGCCCGCGCTCCTGGCACGCTTGAATGAGCTGCCTATCGAGGCCGTTCCCCGGCGCTGTCCAATGAGCGCTGAGGGCCGCCGGCGCGTCACAGTTGCTAGGCAGAGCGGCGCTCCGCTGGCTGCAGTGAGCCAATAAGGAGGAGCGTGCTTTTTTTCCGTTAACCAATGGGCTTAGGCTTTCCGCTTGTGGGCGGGGCTGGCTTGGCGCAGCGGCCAATGGGAGCGGCTCCGCTGTTGTTTTGCCGCGAAATACCCGCGTGTGTGCGGCCGCCCTGGGGAGGGCGTGGCGGGGCTATGGCGGTCGTTCTGCTCTCGCTGCGGGGCCTGCGGCTGGGCCGCGCCGCCCTCTGTCCCCTCAGCAGCTTCGTTCGCCCTTTCCAGGTGAGTGTCGCGAAGAAGGCGAAGGCGGTGGGAGATGAGGCGGGCAAAACTTCGCCGCTGAGCCCCGAGCAGCTGGAGCGCATCCGCAAGAACAAGGAGGCGGCGCGGCAGCGGCTGGCCGAGCGCAATGTGCCGCCGGGCTTTGGGGAGAGCTGGAGCCGGCAGCTGGCTGGGGAGTTCTCGAAGCCGTACTTCATGGAGGTGAGCGAGGCGAGCAGGGCCCGGGCGGCGGGGCTGAGTTGCCGCCTCTCCCCTCCTTCCCCGGCCTAAACCACCCCCCGTTTTATCCGCCCCTGCAGCTGATGGCGTTTGTAGCAGAAGAGAGGAAACGCTACACAGTCTACCCACCCCCCGACCAAGTCTTCACCTGGACGCAGATGTGCGACATCAAGGATGTGAGTAGAGCTGTGGGTGCTGGGGAGGGTGTTTTTGGGGGGAGGGGGGCGGGGGAGGTCCCTCCAGCTGCTGGAAGGTCTGAGCCGGTGAAAACGCTGGGGAGGGTACGCAAACTCCTGAACTCGGTGTTGGATCCGTTAAGCTTCAGTCCCGGGTGATGCGGGTGATGTTTCTCTCACACAGCCTGTAAATCTCGGCTTCTCTTTCATCTCTGATACTGAACCGTGGGTTTATTGCTTTATTATCTTCCCTGGCCACGGAATTGCCTTTAAAACTTCAGTTGGACTTTGGACCCTTTGTTTCCTGCATTAACAAATTAATGTAGCACTTGATTTTTTGGGGTCTTGTATGTCTATACTTCAAAAACTAAAAAACAGTGTTTAAGGTAATCCCATTGCCAAGAAGCCGTGCCAGAAAGATCACAGCAAGTGGGACATAAAACTAATCTATGAAGAATTCCACTTGGAAAATGCCTTCACAAGGTGTTCTGTTGTGGCTCTTTGAAAGCGTTTGTCTTTCTCACTCAAAATATCTTCCTGATCTTAGCAGCAAAGCTGTGGTGAAGTTAATTCTTAGTGTTAGGTGGGAACTGTGATCTTTAACTTGTTTATAGTGAGATGTTACTGATTAAACTTCCATTTCTGGGGCTTGGGTGTTTTTTTTTTTTCCTGTGTGTTTATTTTAGGGTAAAGCTCATTTATAAGCTTTTTTGGGTTTTCCTCTCTCTTGTGACTAATACTGATTTATAATTCAGTGCTAACAAAGGTCTGCTTTCAGGTGAAGGTTGTCATTTTGGGGCAAGATCCATATCATGGACCTAACCAAGCTCATGGGCTCTGTTTCAGTGTCCAGAAGCCTGTTCCACCTCCTCCCAGGTATGACAGTGCTCAGTTTGCAAAACCCCTTTGATTTACTAATTATTTGCATTTCTGAATCAGTGAAGGCTGGGAGTTAGGTAAGTGATAAGGGGTGTGAAATTTGAGTTGTCTATTGCCTAGAAAAAAACCCATTACTGCAAAATTATGGATAATCCCATATAGTTTGATGTTCTGAAGAGCATGTTGCATGTGAATTTGTACTTTCAGTTGTGCTGAGGCCTCCTCGTTAATTTTCCATCCAGGCACACAAAGGGGGTTCTTGTTACCTGCTTCTATAAATGGCTTTATTATCTTAAGGCTAAAGATAAAAATCGAAACTTACCTAGTGTAAGAGCACTAAGTGGTGCTGTTTGCTCTTATCTTTAGACATGCTTATCTAAAAACCTTCTGTCCTTTCTGTCTGCAGTTTAGAAAATATCTACAAAGAGCTGTCTACAGATATTGAGGACTTCACTCATCCTGGTCATGGTGATCTGACTGGCTGGGCCAAGCAAGGTGAGTTAAAAAACTCTAGTTTCATGATGTTCTTGTGTCATGAAGCAGCCTACCTAGAAAAAAAAGACCCATGGTTGGAAACAGTCCATCAGTAAAATAGAAATTCAACTCTTGGGTGTGTGTCACTTGGCAGGTACCACAGGATGGGAGTTTAATTGGTCGTTTCTCGAGGGAAGCAGGGTGAAAAGAAGTTTAATGCTTAGTTCTGCTTCATCCTCTGACCCCAACTCTGCTTTGTTGGCTTGGTAGGAGTCCTGCTGCTCAACGCTGTCCTGACGGTGCGGGCTCACCAGGCCACCTCCCACAAGGAGCGAGGCTGGGAGCAGTTCACGGACGTGGTGGTGTCCTGGCTCAACAAGAACTTGCACGGGGTGGTCTTCATGCTGTGGGGAGCCTACGCCCAGAGGAAAGGCAGCTCCATTGACAGGGTACGGGTTATTCCTCCTCATCTCTTCCTTCTCACCCATTTATCTTTTTTCCTTCAGTCCTGTGGACACTAGAGGGCACTTCCCTTACAGAATTGGGGGGTTTCTCCCAGCTTGAACTGTGCTGTCACATTAGTTACCCTTGTGTTCCAGCTTAGCCTTTGCCAGAGTTAAGCAACAAAAGTGGAGCAAGTGTGACCTCCTGTTGTTAGAAAAGCCTCCAGTTCAGGACAGAACTGTCTTGGTTGGGTTTTTTTTTTCCCTAGGAAAAGGTTCATGAATAATAATAAAATTTGTTGTTGGGATTACAGCAATTTGAACAATGGCCAGGGTTATTACTGCTGCTTGACTTAGGCCATCCTGCTCTGCTCAGTGGGATAAAAGTCTTGGTCCTTGTGGCCCGTTTTTTTGGGTCCCTGGGCTGGTGGCTGAGGAGGTGTAGAAAGGAAATGGCACCTGCTCGGTGGGGTAGAGGCAGCCAGCCTTGTCCAGGGAGCTGAAAACATGCAAATCTTAACGAGCAGTTTCCTCTCTTGCTTTACAGAAACGCCACCACGTCCTGCAGACGGTTCATCCCTCGCCCCTCTCTGTCAACAGAGGGTTCTTTGGCTGTCGCCATTTCTCGAAGACAAACGAATTGCTCAAGAAATCCGGCAAGAAGCCCATAGACTGGAGAGCGCTCTGAGCTTGTGGGGTTTAATGGTTGGAAACAGCCCTTGTTTCAGGGCTTGTCTCCTTTCTGGAAAACTCTTGCTGACCTGAGAATTACTCTTTGGATGTTGATCAGACTTTCAGAGATGTCCTACGTTTTTAAAAAAGCTTTTTTTGTTGTTTTAAAGAGCAGATTGAAGTGTTACGTGGAGAACTTTTGATGTTTGAGCAGGTCTCAGCCTAGTTTGAAAAAAAAAAAAAAAATCCACCTAAAACCCAAACAAAGACTTGTATATTGATTTCTCTGTGTGTTTATTGCAATGGGAATATATTTTCAGGCTCTTGTGAAGGGATATCAGTTCCTACAGGTGAAGCTGTTATGCTGCTGTAAATACCTGCTGCGCCGCCTCCTGCTGTGCAAATCCAGATTTTATATTTGGGGGCACGGAGGGGACTCCATAGGAGAGAAGGCAGCTGTTTTTAGTTTTAGCCTTTTGCTGCAGATTACAAGTTTTATTAGAAATGTGGCCTCTTAGGACTGTAAAGATCTTGCGCTGTCAGAATAGTTACTTGCTGTATCTGTACTCAGGATTTGGGAGTAAATTCCCAGCAACAGCCAAGGGGAGAGCGTGACCAAGGCTCTGGTGGTGCTCTGAGGTTTTTGTTGGCATTTAGAGAGGAAAGGTGTAATTACTGTAGATTCTTACCAGGTCTGTTAATCAGTTGGAGACAGGTGAGGTGTGAGCACTGTGATCTTGGTGGTAGATGCCCATGGCGGCAGCAAAGGTCTGTTCATCAAGATCTGCCAATTGACGGGCTGATGGTTGAGAATTACTCAAGATCTTTAAAAGGTCTTAAAACAGAGAGGGGGGGGCTTGTGCTTTGCCTTCATAGGAGCAAATCGAGGTTTCTAGCCAGGGTTGAAAACAGCTGTTGGGAGTTGCAGGATGAAGGCGAAGTTGGGACTTCGCATTTCTGGGTTTCTGGTTCATCTTTGACTTTGTAATAGCTTTAACAGAAGTGAAAGTGCCTTCTTCATTGGGAAATGACTTTTAGTTTTTATAGAATAATGCTGTAAACCTTTCTTTGATACTTNTAGGACTATGTGAAGGCAAAACAGAGCTGTGTCCCCACCACCACCACCACCCCCTCGGCACTGCTCCTGTTTTTGGGGCATAAAAATAGCTCTGGCTGAGCCTTCCGGCAGCACAGCCAAGCTGGAGGGGAGTCTTAGCTGGGTGTTGTTGGGGGCTGTACTGGGGAGAGCACTGGGGAAGGGGCCTTGGTGTTTTGAGGGGTTATTCCTGCCTTCCCCCCGCTGCTCCCACCCCAGACTGGCCTTTGNTTGTTTTGGTTGTTTTGTTTTGTTTTATAAATAAAATTGACTTTGTTTATGTTGTAGTGTGATCTGACATGGGTAGGATCAAGGCAAGGAAGGTGCTGGTGCCTGAGGTGAGGCCCCATCTCTGCGATGGCAGTTGGCCTGAGGGAGGGTCCCTGCTCTCCCATGAGGAGGCAAAGCCATGGGTGCTGGAGCTGCTGCTCCTCCTCCTCGTCCCCATGACTGGGAATAGGGCCAGGGCACCTTTGTCCTCCAAGGATCCGGTGTCTCAGCTGGCTGTGCCATGGTTTCCCCCCCCCCCAACCCCCCCTCCCCTTCCC
>VZTM01003347.1:86026-122244 GCA_013400555.1 Jacana jacana | reverse complement strand
TGCAGGAACACAACCCTAGGGCAACCGCCGGCCTCGGGTGAGACGGGAGGGACCGGGGCAGGGGGGGGCCTGGCAACCTGCTGTGGCCTGGCACCCAGCTGGCCTGGCCTGGCCTGGACAGTGTCCGGCTGAGATAAGTGTGACCGGTAGCGTCGGTGCGGGCAGTTGCAGCCAGGACTCGGCACCCATGGTAAGTGGTGCCCTTCCCCTCAGAATGGGGTCAGGGCTGAGGGGGGAGCATGGTGGGGCCGGGACTGTTTNAATAGCTCTGGCTGAGCCTTCCGGCAGCACAGCCAAGCTGGAGGGGAGTCTTAGCTGGGTGTTGTTGGGGGCTGTACTGGGGAGAGCACTGGGGAAGGGGCCTTGGTGTTTTGAGGGGTTATTCCTGCCTTCCCCCCGCTGCTCCCACCCCAGACTGGCCTTTGGGCTTCCTCCCTGACAGAGCGTCTCCATGCCTCTTCCCCCAGGGTAGGTGAATGCTGCTGGCTGCCCTGCTCCTGCTGGTACTGGTGCGGCTCGTCTGCGCCAAAATGTCCAACCCTCAGCCTGGGGAGGAGGAGAAGCCAGAGGAGACCCCGGCGGAGCAGCCAGCAGCTCCCACCACAGCCAAGCCCCCAGCATGGGCCAGTCCACCGGCCCCCAACCCTCCACCACACTCCGGGAAGGCTGCGGTGGGGGAGCAGGAGCAGATCGCCGTGTACAACCCCGCCGCTCTTCGCCGGCCGGCCCTGGCCAAATTTGTCCTGGGCTCCTTTGAGGACAACTCCTCTGAGGATGAGCTGGTGGCTGCGGCCTTCAGGGTGGGCAGCCGGCGCAGCAGCCTGGCCGGGGTGGGGGGAACCAGCACGGAGCCCCCGACTATGACCGCTCCACCGGACTCCGCCGCTGGCATGAGGTATGATGCATGGGGTTGGGAAAAGCAGTGGTGCAAAGATGCCCCATTTGAGGAAGGCAGATGCTTTTTGGGGGTGTGTTTTTCAGGGAGCATGTTGCTAAAATTGGGCAGGGGGGTGAGGGTGCACGTGCTTCTCAGAGCCCCACATCAATGCCCCAGGCCTGCTCCCTTTGACTTGGAGCTGCATGAAAAACCCTGATAATAAAGTTAATAATCAGAACCCTAGGAAGTGTGGACTTGTCCAAACACTGTGTGACAGCAGTGCCATGTGAAATGATGACCAGGGCAGGGATTTGCTCCATTACAATGATTTTGGATGTCAAAGGCAGGGGTGGAAAGCATGCATGGCATTCCTTCAAACACAACCCTCGGCTCTACAACCAAATTGCCAAATCGTTCCTGTTTTCTCACAGCTTCCTCTCCCATTTCATTGCTTCTCTCTGGTGCTGGGAAAGGCCATGCCTGTGCCCTGGCTACAGCTGTGTTTGGCACAGGACGGGGGTGCATTGGGGAGTCTCTACTTTCTTGCGTGGCGAGATGAGATGGGTGTTGGTTGAGGTGGTGAATGGCAGCTGCAATTGCTGGGGGCATTTCACATGGGTTTACACCTGCAAGTTGAGTGGAGGAGATTGACAGGGCACCTGCATGTGCACTTGTGTGTGCAAATATTGCTCTGTGCCCCCATGGCTGGATCCCACAAGGACCTACTCCTGCCGCTGCATATGCTTTGCTTCTGCTATGGTGGGGATGCCAGCGTGCTCTGGGTGTTGCGTGTGGGGAAACAGCATCTTGGAAGGAGTGGGGTTGCTCCTGTGCCGCTCCTGCCCCTGCAACTATTGCAGATAAATTATTCAAGGTGGAAAAGTAGCTTTTTGGTGGTTTTGCAGTGAGTTGATGAAAAGTGGGTGAGATCTTGCTTCGTAACTAGCTTCACAGTGACTGTTGCCCAGTGTTGGTGGGGCTGTGGGGCAGCTCGCTGTTGTTTTGTGCCGGGCTGCTTCCCCTGCAAGCACAGCTGACAGATATTATAAATAACTGGAAACAAAGCTCTCCTGCCCAGCTCCTCCTGGCTGCTCTACTCCTGGTTAAAAATAAAAGACCTTTGGCTGCAGGGACGTGTGATGAAACTTGACAGCCCAACAGTGTCTTCTTGGCCAGTTGGGGGTGTGGGTTGTCTCATGCACCATTCTGCCAGTGGGGAATCGCTGCTGCTTATCTGGGCTTCAACATGGGAGGAGTTTCCTTATGTCACTGCCAGAGTCGTGGTGTAGCTGCGCTTGGTGTGGTTTACAGGATGGGGTGGTTGTGCTGGGACAGGCTTTGTGGTGGGTTTTGGGGGTGTGGGAGAGAAGTGGGAAGAGTGGCTGGCCCTGGCAGAGCTGCCAAGCAGCGCTGAGAACGCACTGGAGTGTGTTAAACCCAGCACCGCTTGATGAAGTGCTCCAGCAGCTACTTGGAAAATATCCTGAGTGTGTGGAGAAGTTGGGACATTTCCTGATCTCCTGGTGGCCGGGTTGGCACATTTTCCCTTAAAACAAACGTGATGAATGCTGCTTATGTGAAATCAGCTCATTTGGGGAGAGGGGGGCTGGTCCTTTTTCCTTTGCTTATTTATAGAACATCTGTAGAATAACAATAAACAGTTCAAAATCTGGCTGAGTTATGAAGGGGGGGAATGTCAACCTGGTAATTAAAATAGAAAGTTGCTTAAAACTCTGGGCAGAGCTGCAGGAATGCAGGTGTCTGGCTGCTGGGGAGGTCCCTGCTGCCCACCAGGGGCTGCCAGTGCTGCCAGACTCCTACACCCACTGCCACTGTGCCAGGAGGTGGGAGGTGCGAGGGCTGCCTTATAGCACCACTGGGACCAGAGCCCTGCAGAGGGACTGGTCTGGCTGTCTGGCCACCAGCACAGCCTGCTCTGACCTTCAGGGATGCACAATGCACTGTGAAACAGGGAACAGACTCCAGAGGGCATAGAAATGCCGTCAGTGGAAAACCATGGTGGGGGTGAGTCTGGCTGGAAGTGTGATGAGCCTGGGAAGGTGTTTTGGGGTGGTGGAGCGGGCAGTGTGGGCAGGATGGGGTCTGATGCGACAAGGAGCTGCAGCTGCTGTCATTGCAGGCTGTGGGAGAGCAAATTCCCATGGCAGCTGCTGGGAGCGGTACCAGCACGCTCTTTGCAAGGTTTCTCACAGAGCACTGCCTGCTTTTTGCTCCCCTTTTGGTATAACCCTGGCACAGTTCAGGGTGATCTTATAGGAGCACCTCTGGCTGTTCCCCTTGGAGACCTGGTGCTCCTGCCGTGGGGCCTGAAGGCAGCAATCCTGCTTGCCTTGTATGGAGCCACAGAGCTCTGTGCCATCCTGTGTACCTGTTGTTTTTCCTGCCACCTAGCCAGGCTGCTCTGGGTTTCCTCTGGGGACATGGGGATAGATACAGCTCTAACAGGGGGCTTAGTGTGAACCAGGAGCTGTGGGGGCTTTGTAGCAGACCTTGGTTGCTCAAAAGAGCATTTGAGCGTGTAACATTCCTGGCAGTAGGGAGTCTGCACTCAGAGCTGTGTTTGGACTCACTGGGACTCTCCCTGTTCCTCGTCCTTGGAGCAAAGTGTGACACATTTCCAGCTGCAGCTGGTCTGGGAGCTGTTAACAGTGCAGAAGCAGGCAGTGGTAGCAGCGCTCTGGCCACAAACGTGCTTCCAAAAACCCTGAGCAGCTCTCTGCTCCCCGAAATACAAACCCCAGGGTGTTCATCTGGTGCAGCAGGGTCTCAGTCCAGCCCCTGTGGCCGCAAATCTGCTTGTCATGGTGTTTGAATCAGTATGGACCCACAGCTCCTAGGATGTGTGTTCTAATTGTGAAACACACTCTGTTCACCCCAAATTGCTTCCCCTGTATAACTCTGCCTAAACCAGTTTTCCTCTGCCGTGTTACAGGGGGTGTTAAATGTCCCTGGAGAGATCCCGGTGCACAAGAGGGAGCTGGTAGGAAGGAAGGTGAATCCCGGTGTGTCAGCAGGGTGAAAGGTTTTATTGCTTTCCTTGGGAGAAACCATGAAGGGGGGCAAAGTCTGGTCTCAGCTGGTGCAGGCTGCCGGGCTCTCTGTGGATCTGACCCCCGATGAGGTCCCAGCTGGCAGCAGCGTTGCCTTCGCACCGGGTGAGGGTTTGCTCATGTGGCTGCGAGCTCACTGACGGCCATGGCATCCCACCACAGGCCTAGCATGTCCGGGCTGCACCTGATAAAGAAGGGCCGCGAGCACAGGAAGATGGATCTGCAACGGGACTTCACCGTCGCCTCGCCAGCAGAGTTCGTCACCCGCTTTGGGGGCAACCGTGTCATCGAGAAGGTCTTTCCCTCTGTACCCCTCCCTCTGCCTGGGTGGTGGGTTGTCGCTTTTCACAGCAGCATCCTCGAGCCTTGCCCAAGTCTTCTGCATCTGCCAGGCTCAGGCTGATGGCAACGTGGAGCAACCTGGAGCTGTTTGTCCCCCAGCTTCACCCACCCCTGTGGGCTAGGAGAGGGAAACCCTCCCAACGCTGCCCTTGTGTAGCATCTGCTTGCAGTGGCTTTGCATGGCTGGCACAAAGGCCAAAGTCCTGTCCTTCATTAGCCCCAGTGCCAGGCATCAAAGCTGCTGTTAATGCTGCCCTGCCAACATGTACAACTGGCTGTCGCAAGGTGCCCGTGTTAACCATGGCCACTCTGCTTTAATCACTGCCTGCACCCAGCCCTCTCCTTCCCGCTGTCATCCCTTCAGAGCAACAGCTCTTCAACCAGGAGAAGTTTCAGCCTGATGCCCCGTGTCCCTGTTTTCCCCTAGGTCCTCATCGCCAACAACGGCATTGCTGCTGTGAAGTGCATGCGCTCCATCCGCCGGTGGGCCTATGAAATGTTCCGAAACGAGCGTGCCATTCGCTTTGTGGTCATGGTCACCCCTGAAGACCTCAAGGCTAATGCAGGTAAATTCCTAAAAGCCTCCCAGAGATGGATGTTCCCCACTCTGGGATCAAGCCAGGGCATCTCTTTCCTTCTCCCTTTGCTGCTGCCTGGGTTGTGGGGGGGGGCTCTGCATAGCCCAGGGTGGCACACTTTCCTCCTCCTAGGATCTAGGAGTAAATAATTTTCCCCAGCCTTCCCAGGAAGGAGGATGTGGGGAAGGGGTGGGAGGGGCAGGCCTGGGGGACTGGCTCCCACCGTGGGTATGTGCTATCTTTCAGAGTACATCAAAATGGCAGACCATTACGTACCCGTCCCTGGGGGTACCAACAACAACAACTATGCCAACGTGGAGCTAATCGTGGACATTTCCAAACGGATTCCAGTCCAGGTATAACAGCCACTCGTGGGCTTCCCACCTCAGCTGAGGGTAGTGGATGGGGACAAAAGGGCACTCAGAAACAGGGTGACACTTTCCTCTGCGTGGAGGAGCCAGGCATGATGCTGTAGGCAAGGGGAGGATGCCAGCACAGGGAGGTAACGGCTCGCACTGCTCCTTCTCTTGTGCCAGGCGGTATGGGCTGGCTGGGGACATGCCTCGGAAAACCCCAAGCTGCCAGAGCTGTTGCAGAAAAACGGGATAGCTTTCCTAGGTAAGGTCTCAACTCCTTCCCTGTGCCAGAGGGAGCAGCAGGCATTGGGTTGGTGTGTGCAGGCATGCTCACTCCCCAGGGACACTGCGCTGGGAAATGCCCATTTTATGCGTCTGTCATGTCCACCCTGTGGCATAGCAGTCCCCAGGCCAATTTCCTGGAGCTGTCCCAGCAATCCTGTTTTTTGGATTTTTTTCCCTGTAATGCTCCTGCTGATGCAGCAGCGTTCATGGAGGAACGTGAGGTGGGAGCAGACCTCCCCCAGCCAGGGGACAATCTGGGCTTCCCCTTGGAGAAGGGTCAAGGTCCAAGCTGAACTGGGCAGTGGGTTTGGGGGGAGTTTCCCATGCCCCAACTCTTTGCAGAAGGGCTCATGGTGTTGTCTTAAAGAGCAGCAGCTTTCTGCAGCACCCATGTGCTGGGGACAGGCTGGCTGGCCAGGCTAGCCCAGCTCACCCCTTCCCTCCCTGTTCAAAGGTCCCCCTAGCGATGCCATGTGGGCACTGGGAGATAAAGTCGCCTCCACCATTGTGGCTCAGACAGTCCAGATACCCACACTGCCATGGAGTGGGAGTGGTAAGTGACTCCACCCCAGCCCCACACACCCTTCCTGCTCCCCCATTTCTCTCCTTGCTGCCTCCCCTTCTCCCCCAAAAGCAAGCACTGTGGCTGGGGTCTGTGGATCTGGGGTGGCTGCAGATATCAGGGCCCCCACTGCAGTTGGGTGGCTGCTGGTTTGGGCAGAATGGGTTTTGGAGATGGAGTGCATGGATGCAGGGGAAATGGCATGTGCCACCATGGGAAATCTGTCTCCACTGGGCACCCTAACCATGCTGCTCTGGCTATGCTCACAGGTCTGGTGGCCCAGTGGTCTGAGGAGGACCAGAAGCATCAGCAGACAATCAGCATCCCCCTTGAGACGTATGCGCAGGGCTGTGTGAAGGATGTGGAGGAAGGCCTGGAGGTAAAGCTGAGCCCATGGGCAGCTTGTCTCTTGTTCACTATTCTTTTTCTTTGGAGCCATTTGGGGCTCCCAATGCATGTCACGGCAGTTCTTCCCTCTGCAGTGATGCATCTGGGGGTAACTCTGCTCAGGGCTGCATGGGGCTAGGCAGGATGAGCTGTTGGGGTGATGGAATGGGGTTCAAAGAGCTTTTGTCACCCTGGTCTCTATCTCCTCTCAGGTGGCCAAGAAGATTGGCTACCCACTGATGATCAAGGCAGCAGAAGGTGGTGGGGGCAAAGGCATCCGAAAAGTGGAGGCAGCAGAGGAATTTGGCACCTGCTTCCGGCAGGTGAGAGGTGCCTGGAGCTCCCATCCCCATTCCATTCTGGGGCACACAGCAGGGTCCTGCTCCTGCCCCGGGTGTCTCATGCATCCTGCCTTCATCCTGGGACGAATTCTGGGGGACAGTGCCAGAGCACAATCTTCTCCCTCGCTGCAGGTGCAGGCAGAGGCGCCTGGGTCCCCCATCTTCCTGATGAAGCTGGCGCAGCATGCACGGCACCTGGAGGTGCAGGTGTTGGCTGATGAGTATGGCAACGCCATCTCCCTCTTCGGTCGCGATTGCTCCATCCAGCGTCGGCACCAGAAGATCATTGAGGAGGCACCTACCACCATCGCGGCACCTTCCGTCATCGAGGTTATGGAGCAGGTGGGTGGCCCTGGTTTTAGGGCAGCACAAGGTTTTACTGAGAAACTGGCCTCATTCTTGCTGGTTTACCTTTCACAGAGAGAGTGGTCAGTCAGTGGAATGGGCTGCCCAGGGAGGTGGTGGAGTCCCCATCCCTGACTGTGTTTCAGAGTAGATTGGATGTGGTGTTGAGGGATCTGGTGTAGGGGAGAACTTGTAGAGTAGGGCTGATGGTTGGACTGGATGATCCCAGGGGTCTCTTCCAACCAAAATGATTCTATGATTCTATGATTGTTGGTTTTGGCACCTGAGGCTCCTAAGGAAGGGAGGGACCCTCCAAGCCAAGCAGGGAGCCCCAGACTTGCTTGTGTCCTTGGGTCCATACATGGACACTGCTGCAGACTTTGTTGGGACACCTTGCTGCAGTGAACAAAGGGTCACTACTCCCCATGGTGGTTTCGCCTTCTCCTGCAGTGCGCAGTCCGCCTGGCCCAGATGGTGGGCTACGTGAGCACAGGCACCGTCGAGTACCTCTACAGCGAGGATGGGAACTTTCACTTCCTCGAGCTGAACCCACGCCTGCAGGTGGAGCACCCTTGCACAGAGATGATCGCAGATGTGAATCTCCCTGCTGCCCAGCTGCAGGTACCTGAGCACACACGGGTGACTTTGCAAGGTGTGTTAGACAAAGCAATTCTGTAATGTGGGGAGAAGTGCTAGGCTGGAGCCTGGCATAGGGAAGCTGTCCCATATACCGGTGTGTAGGGTTCATGTAGAAGCCATGTAGCATCCCTCCTTCGCCTCTGACTCCCTGCTGAGAGCAGCTGCGTGCAGCGTGGTGCCTCTTCCCCTCACTCTTCATTCAAACCACCTATTGATGTCTCCCTGCTTGTAACTTTGATGCTAAAGTCGTCTTCTGGCAGTTGTCCTTGTTTCTCGTGCAGATTGCAATGGGCATCCCCTTGCACAGGATAAAAGACATCCGGGTGCTGTACGGAGAGAGCCCCTGGGGCGATACACCCATCTGCTTCCACAGCCCTACCAACCCCCCCGTGCCCAGGGGCCACGTCATCGCTGCCCGGATCACCAGTGAGAATCCTGAGGAGGTGAGCCAAGGGGACAGGCCCTCATGCACCAGCCCCATATGTGGGGACAAGGGGACCCTGCCACTCATGGGATTGAACCGGGCACGGCCCTCCCCAGCTGGGAAATGTTCATGGCGTTGAAGCCGTGGGGTGGGTGAGGTCCACGTGCAGACAGATAAATGGCACAGGGGTTCCCCTTCTGTTTATACTGCATGAGTCTCAAACCTGGTTTCTCCATGTCTTCTGCTTTCTCTTTGCTCCAGGGTTTCAAGCCCAGCTCAGGGACAGTGCAGGAGCTGAACTTCCGCAGCAGCAAGAACGTCTGGGGGTACTTCAGCGTGGCGGCAGCTGGGGGGCTGCATGAGTTTGCCGATTCCCAGTTTGGGCACTGCTTCTCATGGGGAGAGAACCGGGAGGAGGCCATCTCGTGAGTATGGTGGGATGGGGTTGGAGAATGGGTGTCCTCGGGAAGACTTGCAATCAGTGCATGAGCCAGGAAAAACAGCTTTTAGCTGAGAGGACCAGGATGGTGCTGCTGTGCTGAGTGGCTTGTTTGTGCTGCAGAGACTGTCTGTGGTGTGCTCCAGCCCTGGCTCATCAACCTGATCCTTAAAGACATGTTGCAGTGATCTGCTAAGCACGTGCTTAGTGCCAGTGAGCAGAAGTGTTCGTTCAGTAATTAAGCAACATGTAATGAGTCTGTCTTGAGTATTTAAGTGTTAAGTCAACATTGGTTGTGGGGCTGTTTCATTCAGGCATGAGGGCACCCAGGGTTCGGGACCTCATCACCACAGTCCCTGTGGTTTCTTGGTTTCCTCTGCTGAAAGCCAAGCATTGCCTCATTGGTCATTAATGGAGGGTTTTGCTCTCTGAAAGGAACATGGTGGTTGCCCTGAAAGAGCTGTCTATTCGTGGGGATTTCCGGACCACAGTGGAATATCTGATTAAGCTGCTGGAGACAGAGAGCTTCCAGAACAATGAGATAGACACTGGCTGGCTGGACCATCTGATTGCTGAGAAAGTGCAGGTGGGGGAAACCACCTCCCCGGCCTCACTGTGTTCTCCTTCTGGTGTAAGACCCAAAGCTTGTTATTTTTGCCCCCCACAGGCAGAGAAGCCGGACACGATGCTGGGTGTCGTCTGTGGTGCCCTGAACGTTGCAGATGCTGCCTTCAGGACGTGCATGACTGACTTCCTGCACTCACTGGAGAGGTGCAGAGCAGGGGCTGCCCAAATGGGGTTCTGCCACAGGCACAGGGGACACAGGGGAGTGTATGATCTAAAGGGTGGCTCTTGGTAGTCCACATGGCTCCTACAAGCACAGAGACCCAAGTGGTGCTCTCTCTGGGCCATGTTCCTTTTCACTTTTGCTGTGAAAGTTTTGCAAAGCTGTAACACCACAACAGCCTGGGAAATGGGGGTATCTGCTGTGACTCACAGCTCTGGCTTCTTGTCTATTGCTTTATTAGGAGAGAGGGAACAATTTCACAGGGTTGGGAAAATGGCTTTCAAGGGAAAGTGGCTTGGCTCAGTGCAGCTTGCTTATGTTTTTGCACTTGAATGCCAAGGTTATTCCTTTGGCCTTGGAGGACGCCTGGGGCTCTCCCCTGCACCCTTATCTGAACATGTTTTGCCAGTGTCTGGCCTGCCTCCCCTTGCATTTTTGCAAGGTGTTCACGTGGGTCATTTAAAAGCAGATGCTTTTTCCCTTCGGTCACCTTCCTGCCCTCCTGCAGTCAGCTCGGAGCCCGCAGGGCCTGACGCCAGCAGCACCACTGACATCTCACACACTTGGCTCCCCGCCGGCGTGCAAGGCGTGTGACTGACCCCTCCGTTGTGTTTCAGGGGGCAGGTGCTGCCAGCAGCCTCCTTGCTAAACATCGTCGATGTGGAGCTCATCTACGAGGGCGTGAAGTATGTTCTCCAGGTGAGGGCTGGGCCATACTCCTCCTGAATTGGCCACAGCTTTTCTCACAGGGACAGGGATGTGAGCTCTTGTCCTGAAGGAGGAAAGTGCAATAAACATGATGTTGCCCTTTAAAAATGAGCAATGTGAAAATGAGGTTAAGAACCTCAATTTAGTGAGGTTATATTAATAACCTCATTTTAACTAGACAGACATTTTCATACATCCTGTTGCCCTGAGTTTAATAAAGGACCTCCTTTTCTTGCTTTTAAACCAAATTAGTTGAACTTCATGCAAAAAGCTCCCTACTCACAATGAAAGCAGCAGGTGAGCCATGAGTTAAACCAGCTCCGGGCCGCAAGCTGAACCAGCGCTTTGGTGCAACCTGAGGTTCCTGCCTCCTGCCCTCCCCAGCACAGCCCCATCCAGTGGCAGCATGCCCTTTCTGCACTGGCCCTTGCACTGAGCTGAGGGAGATGTTCCTCACTCCCCAGCCACCCCCCAGAAAGGCCATTGCATGTGTTTTGGGGAGTGGCACTGAAGGGTCTCCCCGGCTGCTTGCCCGCAGGTTGCCCGCCAGTCCCTGACGACGTACGTCATCATCATGAACCGCACACACATCGAGATCGACGTGCACCGGCTGAACGATGGCGGGCTGCTGCTCTCCTACGATGGCAACAGCTACACCACCTACATGAAGGAGGAGATTGACAGGTACCTCCCCACAGGGCCCTCACTGACCCTCCTAGCCAACTGGCAGCTGGTTGGTGAGACCTTTCCCTCTCCTCAAGATACCGGATCACCATCGGCAACAAAACATGCGACTTTGAGAAGGAGAAGGACCCCACGGTGCTGCGTTCACCCTCTGCGGGGAAGCTGCTGCAGTACACGGTGGATGATGGTGGCCACGTGGCCGAGGGGAATGTTTTTGCAGAGATTGAGGTGAGTTTTGCCAAAGAGCCTGGAGGAGACCCTCTCCTGCAGCTCTGGCACATGGCAAAGATCAAACCGACCAATGGTGCCCAAGACCTGTGGGTGCTGCTCATTTGGTGACTGTTTTCACCCATCCTCTCCCAGGTGATGAAGATCATCATGACACTGGTGGTGGAGGAATCTGGGCGGGTGCACTATGTGAAGCGGCCGGGTGCGCTGCTGGAGGCGGGTTGCGTCATAGCCCGGCTTGAGCTAGATGATCCCACCAAAGTGAAGCCTGTGAGTCTTCCAGGGGCTGGCCATGCTGCTGTCCCCTCCTGTCTGCTCTCAAATGGTGTCACATGGGGCACTGAGGATGATGTGCTTCCTCTGAGTCTAACTAACAGCAGATGTGGGAGAGGTCGTGAGGGTTTCTCTGGCAGCTGCAGCTCTTGAGGGGCTCTGTCCCATATCAGCGAGGACCTGGGCAAGCCCATCTCTCTCTGCTCCCTCCAGGCACAGCTCTTCACAGGGGAGCTCCCAGCCCAGCAGACCCTCTCCATGACTGGTGAGAAGCAACACCAGGTTCTCCGCAATGTGTTAGACAATCTCACCAACGTCATGAACGGGTACTGCCTACCCGAGCCTTACTTCAGCACCAAGGTAGGTGCTGGTGGCAAGAGCAATCCAGGTGTCCTCTCATTGCCTTATGTTTGTCATGATGGCAAGACAGGCAGCGCCAGTGGGTGCAGGCAGAGCCAGTGGGTGCAGGCAGCACCAGCTTCTGCTCCTCACAGGTGAAGGAATGGGTGGCACAGTTGATGAAGACCTTACGGGACCCCTCCCTGCCCCTCCTGGAGCTGCAGGAGATTATGACAAGTATTTCAGGAAGAATCCCCCTGTCTGTGGAGAAGTCAATCCGGAAGGTGATGGCACAGTACGCCAGCAACATCACCTCTGTGCTCTGCCGCTTCCCCAGCCAGCAGGTGAGTGGTACAGGGGCTGCCCTCCCCAGCTGGGCCTTCGCTTCCTTTTCAGCTAGAGCTACTTAGGACTTTCTACCTGAATTTGTCCTTCCAAGAGATAACATAAAAAAATTAGAGAGGGAAATATTTGTGCTTTTATATTTGTATTTTTCTATGTGTGTTTCTACACGTATTTGTCACTTTGCGTTTCTTTTCCTCAAGTGAAAAATACAAACAGAAGGCTCTGTGTGTAGCACCACTGGTCTCCGGGCAAGCTGGGGAGCTGGCAGCCCTGTGGCCATGGTGGCCCTGAGCTGCACAGGACCCTGTGCCCTCTCCTTGCAGATAGCCAACGTGCTAGACACCCACGCGGCCACGCTGCAGAGGAAGGCTGAACGGGAGGTCTTCTTCATGAACACACAGAGCGTGGTGCAGCTGGTGCAGAGGTGAGTCTCACACTGTCCAAGACCCACCCTGGTTGTCCCCCCCCACCGCTGCCACCTCCTTGGAGCGTACTGGGCTCTCTGCTCCCCAGGTACCGCAGTGGCATCCGGGGCTACATGAAGGCAGTGGTGCTGGACCTGCTGAGACGCTACCTGCAAGTGGAGACACAATTCCAGCATGGTGAGGGCTCGGGGGATCTCTGGGGGAGGATCTGTGGGGCTCTCTGGAGGGTCTGTAGGGCTCACCATGCTCTGCCCCACAGCTCACTATGACAAGTGTGTCATCAGCCTGCGGGAACAGTGCAAACCTGACATGACCCCAGTGCTGGAGAGCATCTTCTCTCATGCCCAGGTGGCAAAGAAGAACCTGTTGGTGACCATGTTAATTGTGAGTAGAGCCCACACCCTGAGACACGAGAAATAAAGGCTGGTGGCAGAAAAAAGCCCATAAGCCAAGGCAAGCTCTGTACCACTGTGGGATGGGGCATGGCTGTGTGGCACTGTCACAGTCCTGTGCTTTCCCCTTGAAAATGAGGGGACACCTCAGAAATCGGTTTTCTGCTCCTCTGTGTACTGCATCCCCGGGGTTTGGGTTTTGCATTCAGGTGTCCCACTGGGGGGACTTTATCTCCCCTCTGCAGCATTGCATTGTCGCTTTTGGTTCAAAAAGCAGCATTTTTCCTGTTTTAGCGCCCCAAGTCTCATCCCTGTTGCCCATGTGAGGACAGGGCTGCAAGGTGAAGCCAGTCCTGTGTTGCAGGACCAGCTTTGTGGCCGTGACCCCACGCTGACAGATGAGCTGACAGCCATCCTCAACGAGCTGACGCAGCTCAGCAAGACCGAGCACTCCAAAGTGGCGCTGAGAGCCCGGCAGGTCAGCAAGAGCCGTGCTGTGCCTTCCCCATCCCTGTCCCCCACCCCTGTCCCCTGTGGTCCCAGTTGTCTCTCCCCTTGCAGGTGCTCATTGCCTCTCACCTGCCCTCTTACGAGCTGCGGCACAACCAGGTGGAGTCCATCTTCCTCTCTGCTATCGACATGTACGGACACGAGTACTGCCCAGAAAACCTGAAGGTTGGGAATTGTGTGTTTTTCCACAGATGGAACTTGGGTAGCTTTGGTGAGGAGGTCTGGCTGTGAGCAGATTAGTCTTAAAAATAGCCCCAAAAGCAATCAAAGCCTTGCTGCAGTGTCAGTGCCTGTGTGGAGCAAGAGGGCAATACACCCCATAGTTACCAATCCCTGTTCCCTGCTCCTTACCCCATTCAGAAGGGGAGTGACAGGTAGATCCACATCTGGGTCTGGTAGTGTCCCCATGGAGAACTGGGTGTCCTGTGGCACCCTGGTGGCCAGTCCTGCACAGCCCCACATTAAGGGACTCCTCTGGAACATGCCTCTCCCATCCCAACCTCTCCTGAGAGGGGTTCCCACTTCATCCTGCCCTAAACTTTGCTTTCTTCCCCCTAGAAACTGATCCTCTCAGAAACCACCATATTTGATGTGCTTCCCATTTTCTTCTACCACACCAACCAGGTGGTGCGCATGGCAGCGCTGGAGGTGAGGGCTGGGGAGGGCACAGGGGCCATGTGAGCTCTGAGGGGTGGCATGGATATTTGAGGGGGCAGCAGGGAAACGGTGGTACCTCCTGCTGTCCCCCTCCCAGGTGTATGTGCGGCGTGGGTACATTGCCTATGAGCTCAACAGCCTGCAGCACCGGCAGCTCTCAGATGGCACCTGCCTGGTGGAGTTCCAGTTCATGCTGCCTTCCTCCCACCCAAACAGGTATGGGGTTCCCTGCAGGCCTCTTCTGCTCCCTGGGCATGGTCCTTTTTGCAAGGAGGTTGGGTTTGTCTTCTCCCTGCCTAATGTGAGGACCCTCAGAGGGAGCTGCCTGCTATGCTCTCCCTTTGCCAATGGACCAGGACAGACCCTCTCCAGGACAAGGTCTCACATGGGACCTGCATGGTCCCTGTTGGACCCAGAAGTGGTGCCTCCACCCATGGCTGATGGCTGCCTTGCTCCCCCAAGCAGGATGTCTGTCCCCATCAGCATCTCCAACCCTGACCTGGCCCGGCACAGCACTGAGCTCTTCATGGACAGTGGCTTTTCTCCCCTGAGCCAGCGGATGGGAGCTATGGTGGCCTTTGACAGATTCGAGGACTTCACCAGGTGGGGATGCAGGGACATGCCTGGCCTGTCACACATGTGCCTGTTGGGTGCTGCTGCAATCGTTAGAGAGCAAAAATGGGTGGAATTGCCAAAGCTGGTGGCAGTGCTGGGGCAACTCCTGTTCTTCCCACAGCTGGAAATCAGGGCCAAGTGGTACTTTCAGTACAATACTTACTGGGGGGGAACATGACATCTGGGGATGTGTGGAGCCTGCAGGGAGCTTGTCTGGTCTGGGTTAAGCATTGCTGCACGTTATCACTATGTTGCTCAGAGCTAGGTTTTGTGAGCTGTGGCTTTGCCATGGGCTGGTGAAGCCCAGCTGAACCAGTGCGTGTTCCCAGGATGGTACCCATGTCCTGCCAACAGCAGGTTCCTTGTGCTGTCCCCTTGGGCAGCGGGTGGGCACTGTGTGTTGACTTGTCACCCCATCCTCACTGTTTGGGCAGGAACTTTGATGAAGTGATCTCGTGCTTTGCTGACCCACCTTCAGAGAGCACACTCCTCAGTGAGGCACGAGCCACTGTCTACGAGGAGGATGACTCCAAGGTGGGCACAATGCCATTGCTGTCCCCCAAGGTGGTACTGGGATGGCAGTGGTGCTGCTGGTCGGGTTTGACTGTGTGGTTTTGTTACCAGAACATCCGTGAGGAGCCAATCCACATCCTTAACATCGCGCTCCGCTGGGCTGAACACATGGAGGATGAGAAGCTGGTGCCCATCTTCAGAGCCTTTGCCCAGTCCAAGGTCTGTTTCCGGGGCTGGACCCCCTTTTTGTACCATGACCCAAGGTGCTGCTCCGTCCCCAGAACGCTGCACCCCATGTCAGCTAGTTGGCATTTGTTTGCTCCCTTGGTGGAGATGTTTAAGCTCTTGTGACTGGTGGATCCTTGTGTTTCCATGTAGAAAAACATTCTCGTCGACTGTGGTCTCCGAAGAATCACGTTTCTCATTGCTCAGCAGGTGAGTGCAGACTGAGCTGCCAGTGGGCAACGTGACTTCACACACATCGTGCTTCCACCTCCCCAAAACCTCTAGAAACATCTATAAGTACCTTTTATAGACATACCTTTAACCTGTCTTTAAAAGGCATCGATTACCCCCAGCTCTTTTCCCTCTGAGGGAGGTGGAACACCCTGCAAGGTTTTTCCTTCTTAACGAATTCACTGAAAATGGCAAAAATCCTTCGCGTGCCAAGATTATTCACACTGAACTTTCTCTCCCCTTTTGCTCTAGAGAGAATTCCCAAAGTTTTTCACGTTCAGAGCGAGGGATGAGGTAAGAGCTGCCATTAAAAAAGCAGGGCCTGGCTAACGCCGAGCTGTCTGGTCGCTGGCTCACCGCTCCACACCTCACCAGTTTGCAGAGGACCGCATCTACCGGCACCTGGAGCCGGCGCTGGCCTTCCAGCTGGAGCTGAGCCGCATGCGCAACTTTGACCTGACGGCCATTCCCTGTGCCAACCACAAGATGCACCTCTACCTGGGGGCTGCCAAGGTGCAGGCGGGCACTGAGGCCACCGACTACCGCTTCTTCATCCGCGCCATCGTCCGCCACTCCGACCTCATCACCAAGGCAAGGCGACGCTGGGTCCCCCCGGGTGTGTGGGCAGAGGTGGGTGCATTTTGGGTGCAGGGGTAGCTCTGGCAGCCCCTGATCCACCCCATGCACCGCAGGAGGCCTCCTTTGAGTACTTGCAGAACGAGGGCGAGCGGCTGCTCCTGGAGGCGATGGATGAGCTGGAGGTGGCGTTCAACAACACCACCGTTCGCACCGACTGCAACCACATCTTCCTCAACTTTGTCCCAACGGTTGTCATGGACCCCTCCAAGGTGTGTTTCTCAGTGTCCTGCTTTCCATCAGTATGGTGTTGATCCAGGAATAGAGGCTGCAGTATCCCCCATGCTGGATACTGCTGTGTGGATGGGCTGGAACTGCCCACACCAGCTGGGCAGACCCAGTCCTGTCCAGTGCCCACCTGACCATGGATGGGGAATGGATTTAGCAGCCCCAGAGGCTCCTGAAGTTTAATTTCTGTGTCAGATCTCTACTGGGGGCTGTTTGCTGGGGAGGTGCTGTGATTTCACACTTGGGGTTTTTTACACAGACTGGGACAAGTGGGCATTTTGCTGGAGGATGTGGGGGTGAGTGGCAGGATCTTCCCCTGGGCAACGCATAGTCTGAGGGAGGGGGGCTGTGTCTGCTGAGGGGGACGTGGGACACAATCTTTCCTTCTCTCCAGTGGAGAGGCTGGATGGCAGCACCAGCCCCTAGAGATGGATAGATGGAGAGAGAGAGAAGGAGTTTGACCAAAGCAAATCTGAAATAGCTGTTTGAGGTGGAGATACAGTGGCGCTTTGGCATCGTGCGCTTGAGGACGGTGATCCCCCTGGGGCCATGGACCCATCTTGTGCTGTCCCCATGGACCCATCTTGTGCTGTCCCCCACCCAGATTGAGGAGTCGGTGAGGTCCATGGTCATGCGCTATGGCAGCCGCCTCTGGAAGCTGCGGGTCCTTCAGGCAGAGGTGAAGATCAACATTCGCCTGACGCCCACTGCCACCGCCATCCCCATCCGCCTCTTCCTGACCAATGAGTCTGGCTACTACCTGGACATCAGCCTCTACAAGGAAGTGAGGGACCCCAGCACCGGCAGCGTGAGTAACTGTGGTGGCAGCTGCAAGCAGGAGCCCAACCAAGACTGCCTGAGCTGCTTGTTGGCTCTGGTGAAGCTTTGGGGTGGTTTCTGCAACAATCCTCGTGCATGTGTAGTGTTGGTCTGACCCAGAGCCCCCAGGAGTGCCCAGCAGCATTCCCAGAGCTGACCTGGTTTCACTCCCCTCTGCATTGTGTCTGTTTGGGCACCTCTGGCTGACACTTTGCTTCAAAATTGTGAAGCAGGGGTGTTGCTGGTGGGTGGCCAGGCAGTTTTTTGGACTGGGAGGTGAAGGTGGGTGTTAAGGTCTTACTGGTACTTGCAGAGCAGCAGTGTTGCACTCTGTCCCCTCAACAGCAGAGAGTGGGGTGGAAAATCAAGTGGTGTGGTTCAATAGCGCCATGGGCACGAGCATCTTGGCCAGGCAAAACTCAGCCCTGTGGGGCTCTTGCATCTTTGCATTGTGGAAGGGACTGGCTTGCATGCTGAGGGGAAGGCAGCCAGCTCTCTGCCCTTCTCTCCAGATCATGTTCCAGTCGTATGGGGACAAGCAAGGGCCACAGCATGGGATGCTCATCAACACTCCCTACGTCACCAAAGACCTGCTTCAGGCCAAGCGGTTCCAGGCACAGACCTTGGGCACCACCTATGTGTATGACTTCCCTGAGATGATCAGGCAGGTGAGTCCACCTGAGCAGAAAAAGGCTCCAAATTACTGCATTTTGCTTTCCTTCTCCACCTTCTCCAGTGTGACCAGCTGGGGAAAAGATTCCTCTCCCCTGAGATGGCAAATGAGAAAAAGAGCCCAAGCCCCAACATTTTTTTGTTTCATTAAGCATTTCTAAATGGATTTTTAGCTCTTGCAAATTGCTGTGGAGGTTGTGAACCAGAAAGCCCTGTGCAGGCAGGTCTGCAGCAGGGTGTGGGGGGGCTCTAATACAAAATTTTACTCTCCCCAAGTCCCAGCCTGCTGCAGGGTTGTGGATCTGCACTTGGTGATGGCCTCGGACTTGCCACAGCCCCGTGCTTTCTGCTCATCCTGTGTGTGGTGTCTCCACAGGCTCTCTTCAAGCTGTGGAGTTCCTCAGAGCAGTACCCTAAGGACGTCCTGACGTACACCGAGCTGGTGCTGGACTCACAGGGGCACCTGGTGCAGATGAACAGGGTCCCTGGAGGCAACGAGGTAGCAGAGGATGATTTGGGAATGGGGTGAGAGAGTAGGGTGGGGACAAGCTGTGCTGTGGCACGTGGGAATGGCTGGTGGCTTCCCCAGTCTGGCTGTGTTTAAAGCCCAGGGGGATGCTCCTCAAGCAAGTATTTTGGCTGACAGCTAACACAGACTCCAGCTCTGACCCCACTTCTGGAAGAGCCTGCCCTGTGACCCTGTGCTGTCTTGGGGCAGGTGGGGATGGTTGCTTTCAAAATGAAGCTGAAGACTCCTGAGTATCCAAAAGGCCGGGAAATCGTGCTCATCTGCAATGACATCACACACAAGATCGGCTCCTTTGGGCCAGAGGAGGACCTGGTCTTCCTGCGGGCCTCAGAGCTGGCACGGGCCGAAGGCATCCCCCGCATCTACATTGCTGCCAACAGCGGTGCCCGCATCGGTTTTGCTGATGAGATAAAGCACATGTTCCAGGTGGCCTGGGTAGACCCTGAGGATCCCTACAAGGTGAGTGGGCACCTCCCCTTCTGCTCCCACAGAAAACATCAGAAGACTTGAGCCACTGTTAATGCATGGGGTGGATTTGGGTTGGCTTTGGAGAAGGACTGTGTCCCACATGAGCATGTGCATGGGGGGCTCCACAACTCATCTTCCTCCTCTTTAATTTCCAGGGGTTCAAGTACCTGTACCTGACTCCCCAGGACTACACAAGAATCAGTGCCATGAACTCTGTGCACTGTGAGCATGTGGAGGAAGGGGGTGAGTCCAGGTGAGCCCCACTTGTCCCATGGGGCTCAGAGCTGCCCCAAGCCTTGCCCCTCATCCCTGCTGGGAAGTAGATCCCACATCCTGGCTCAGCATCCCTGCCAGATACATCACACAGCTGGGTGCTTTCCCCTGCCCTGCCTGCTCCACTGCGGCTCTTGTCTTTCCTGCAGGTATGTCCTCCAGGACATCATTGGGAAAGATAATGGATTTGGGGTGGAAAACCTGAGAGCTGCTGGTACCATCGCTGGGGAGTCCTCTCGAGCTTATGATGAAATAGTGACCATCAGCATGGTACAGTGGTGGACCCTCCCCCTCCTCTGGTCCTCCCCTCTCTCCTGTTTGCCTTTAAGGTCACAAGATGCAACAGTTGACCTGGTGTAACTCCTGCAGAGCCAGGGAATATCATTCTCCTAGTGCTTGCAGGCTGTGCTGCAGCCCTGTCTCCCCAGTAACCCTGCATGTCCTTTTGTGTGGACCCAGGTGACCTGTCGTGCCATCGGGATCGGTGCGTACCTGGTGAGACTGGGCCAACGCGTCATCCAGGTGGAGAACTCCCACATCATCCTCACTGGTGTCACAGCTCTCAATAAGGTACTGTGCTCTGTATTCTGCCTGTCCTCTCCCAGCACTGTCCCCTCATGCCACTGCAAGGGTGGGCTCCTTATCTGTCCCGTGGGAAGAAGTGGCAGTTCTCTGTGTGTCATCTCATGGGACCTGTTGGGGGAACTGCAACTGGGCTTAGGTCTCACTGAGAATTGAGAGAATGCCACTGCAGTTGTTTGATATTGCTTTAGGGGCCAGTTCTTGGTGCATCGTGCCTGGGGCAGGCTGGGATAGAGCTGCCACAGGGACTGTCCCAGGGGCAGGAACCACCTCTGGGCTGAATTGCACTGGTTTGGGCTGATTTAAAACCTGCTGGCACTTGTCTAAAGCAGGATCCCTTTGCTTTAACGTTAACCTGGTGGGCAGAGGTGGAAATTTGGCCCTGAACCAGAGGGAACGTGCCTGTACAGAGGTTTGACTTAACAAACAGAGGAAGGAGGAGCCACTCCTGTGTGAGCAGAGCCCGATCTGTGTTCCTGTTAATCATCCTGCGCAGGTGCTGGGACGTGAGGTTTACACATCCAATAACCAGCTGGGAGGCGTGCAGATCATGCACAATAACGGTGTTTCCCATGTCACCGTCCCAGATGACTTTGAGGGGGTCTACACCATCCTACAGTGGCTCTCCTACATACCCAAGGTAGGAGGGTGTTGCAGGACGATGGTGTGGGGTGTTACCCCAGATCTGGCTGGTGACCTGCCCTTTGGGACTCCCCCTTGCAGGATAACAAGAGCCCGGTGCCTGTCACTGCCATAAGTGATCCCATTGAAAGAGAAATCGATTTTGTCCCTTCTAAAGTCCCCTATGACCCCAGGTGGATGCTGGCGGGGAGACCTCACCCAAGTAAGTGAGGATAGCCTGAGACATCTGTAGCAATGCTCAGCAATGTGTCTCATGGCTGCAAGCCCTCCCTTCTGGTGCAGAAGGTGCTTTTTGCTGTGAGTTGGTACACAAGGAACCTTCAGTGCTCATTATTGTGCTGCTCTGCTATTTCCTGTGCTCTGCAGCTCTCAAGGGGACCTGGCAGAGTGGCTTCTTCGACCAGGGCAGCTTCCTGGAGATCATGAGGCCGTGGGCTCAGACAGTTGTGGTTGGTAGAGCGAGGTACTGCTGGGACCAGGGGATGGAGCCCCAGGGCAGAGAGTGGTGGGGAGAAGTTCTATGCACTGTCAAGCCCACTCAAGCCCTGGCCATGGCACTGCTCTTGGGGTGGTGATGGAGAAAACCTCTCTGATGGGGTTGGGGTGAAACATGGAGGGGATCTGGCCTCTGCTGAGGTCACCCTGACTTACTGCAGGTTGGGAGGCCTCCCGGTGGGCGTCATTGCTGTCGAGACCCGCACTGTGGAGGTGACAATACCTGCAGACCCTGCCAACCCAGACTCGGAGGCAAAGGTGTGTGGGGAGACTTAAGTGTGGGTGAGCAGCAGCTGGGAGGAGGCTGGAGGGGAGAGCTGGCAAAAAGCTTAATGTAGTTCTTTGGCATGTCTTGATTTTCCTTAAAGACTGGTGAAATCAAAGGGTGCTTGGTCAGTGTGTTTTCTTCCAGCTCTTGCACTCTATGTGCCACCAAGCTGCCAGCACGGTGTGCCAGGAAGCACCAGCACTTGTCTCAGGACTGCTTGTTTGCCACCTTTTGCAGATCATCCAGCAGGCTGGGCAGGTCTGGTTTCCAGATTCTGCTTTTAAAACGGCCCAGGCCATTCGGGACTTCAACCGGGAGCATCTCCCACTGATCATCTTCGCCAACTGGCGAGGCTTCTCCAGTGGCATGAAAGGTACCTGTGCTTGAGGTGCCCAGATTGCCATGCTGTCTCATACTGCCACCCCAAAGGGCCCTGGGATGACCCAGCCTACCAGGGTGATGCCTGCCCCACTTTGGGATGTGGGGTTAGGCTGAGGAGGTGATGGAGCATCGCCAGGACCCAGCTCCCAGGGCTCAGTGGTTTCCTGCTGGGCTGCTTTTGGGGTGCTTGTTTAGTCCCTCTAATGGAGAAGGTGGCTTTGGGCAGCTGGGAGGAGGCAAAGGGCAATAGCCTGGTCCACAGCAGTAGGAGCACCCAGCCACCAAATCCTTCTGGCTTTCAGACATGTACGACCAAATGCTGAAGTTCGGTGCCTTCATTGTTGATAGCCTCCGGGATTTTAAGCAGCCTGTTCTGGTCTACATCCCACCACATGCCGAGCTGCGGGGAGGCTCCTGGGTGGTCATCGACTCCACCATCAACCCCCTGTACGTGGAGCTCTATGCAGACAAGGAGAGCAGGTCAGCATCCAAAATACATGTGCACCCTCCGCAGCCAGTGTGTAGAGAAATGAGTTCATGGGGTCTGCGGAGTCATAGTCCCACTGGCAGAGACCTCTCATCACTTGAGATGCGTATTTTTCACCCTGGAGTTAATCAAAGCCATCAGCTAAAAGTTCCAGGGCTCTTACAGAGCAGCATGGCAGGTATCTCCTTGGGGATATCCTCCTGTGTCCAGTGAAGGCTGTGGGTGAGTAAAACAAGGTTGTGAGCGAGTAAAACATGGTCCTGGGGGTGAGGAGGCCTTTTCTGTAACCCGAATTAATGTACACTGGAGCAAGCTGTAAAGAGTGGGAGGACAGACAAGAGTCCCAAACTGGAAACAAAACCCTTTTAGGTTTTCTCTTTCCCTAATTCTTAAGAGAGAGTGAGTTGCCTGGGCATCTTGCTCCAGGTCCCTATTTTACCAAGCTTTCCTTCCAGGGGTGGCATTTTGGAGCCTGGAGGAACAGTGGAGATCAAGTTCAGAAAGAAAGATTTGGTGAAGACCATGAGAAGGATCGATACAGTCTATGCCAAGCTTGTTGAGCAGCTGGGTAAGGGAAGGGTGTTTCAGCTTGTGGGCATTGGGAGGGCTAAGTTAAAACAGGAGGGTCCAAACACCATGGTGGCAACCATCAGGAAATCTTTTAGTGTTCCTCTGTGGCAATTCTTTATGGCTTTTCTGATGGTGGAACCTGCCTGGGGGATGTGGTGGTACTTTAAAACACCTGTATCCACTGGGGGATCCGTAAGTGGTGCTGGATTTTTCTCCCATGCTTGGAGACAAAGAATGGCACTGGCCATGCCAGATGAGATACCACTAACGAGACAACACACAGTCATTACAGACCTATACAGAAGTTGGCTTTAATGCACTGGGTCTCCTTGTACTCTGTGATGGGCTCTTGCCTGCAGCAGATGGAGGGGCTGGTTGGGGAGCCCCCATGCCCTTCCACCCTGCTAAAAAATGGTCCCAAAAAGTCTTTGCAAATGTCACCTCCCACCTCTCTTGCAGCAGGGGCTGAACACAGTGTGCCCTCTTTGTGGCTGTGGCCTTCTGTGGCTGAGCTCTGAGCAGGGCTGTAAATGTGCCACAGCAAAGGGACATGACACTGGGCACCCTGTTTCCTGATGGAAGTGGCTGAAGTAGGAGCCCAGAGCAGAGCCCAGGCCCTGCAGTGGCCCATCACAAGGGTGGTGGATGGGTTGCTCAGCATGGTGTGTCCCACAGGGACCCCTGAGCTGTCCGAGCTGCAGCGCAGGGAGCTGGAGAAGCAGCTCAAGGCCCGTGAGGACCTCCTCCTGCCCATGTACTACCAAGTGGCTGTGCACTTTGCTGACCTGCATGACACCCCAGGCCGCATGCAGGAGAAAGGTGTCATCACGGTGAGCTGGGGCATCAGTGGTGGTGGGGGTGGAAGGGGGCTCAGTGCATGGCGGGGGGGTTGCAGTGATGCCATGAGGACAGGAGACAAAGCCCTCTCCTGAGGGCCTGGACTGGAGCCCAATGTGCTGTTCCTGCCCCGGGTGCTCTCTCTGCTCCATCCCAGCAGAGCTGCCTTCAACCGTGCCAGCACAAGCGGTGAGTGAGCAGTTGCTGCCCATCAGCTCCTCTTCTTTTGTGCAAAGGTAACCCTGGACTGTGTCCCTGTTTCTGCAGGACATCCTGGAGTGGAAGAATGCCCGGTCCTTCCTCTACTGGCGGCTGCGACGGCTGCTGCTGGAGGAGGTGGTGAAGGCAGAGGTCCTGAAGGCAAACAGCGAGTTAAGCCACATCCACATCCAGTCCATGCTGCGGCGCTGGTTCATGGAGACAGAAGGAGCTGCAAAGGTACCTCTACCCTGGCTTCCTGAGGTGTCCCTGTAGCTAGGGACGTCCCAAGGGCTGTCATCTCCTGTTGCTCAGCTGTTGGTGACTCCATGAGGGGATAAACATGTGATGGGGATTGTCATGCTGCAGACTCCAAACCACTGTGACACGCACTTCACCAGGTTGCTCTTGTGTTTGCTCCCCAGGGCTACCTCTGGGACAACAACCAGGTGGTGGTGGAGTGGCTGGAGAAGCACATGCAAGAGGAAGATGGCACCCAGTCAGCCATCCGGGAGAACATCAAGTACCTGAAGCGGGATTACATGCTCAAGCACATTCGGAGGTGAGGGGATGCAAAGGGCAATGCTGTCCCCTGGGTTGGGGACAGAGGGTGGTGGAGATGAGGCAGTTCTTGCTTCGGCCCCTGAGGCAACTACCTTCTCCTGTCTGCCTTCCAGCTTGGTCCAAGCCAACCCCGAGGTGACTGTGGACTGTGTCATCCAGATGGCTCAGCACCTCACCCGCACACAAAAGGCCCAGGTCGCCCGTCTCCTGTCGACGGTGGATAATGACAGCCCGTCTTGAGCCGGTGGCCGGTGGTGTGCAGGGCAATAGCCGTGGGGCAGGAGGGGCACCGGGACACGCTGCTGCTCAGAGGCCAGACCTCACCTCCCCACCTGGTTCCTCAGCCCTCAAACTGAAGCCTTGGACCTTACTCATGTGCCTAAATAAAAGATGCCAGTCTTTGTATTCTAAGCCACGAAGATGGTGTCTCCATCCGTGCAGAGTTCCTTCTGGCACTGGGGGTGTTCGACAGAGGTGTGGCTTGGCAGAAGATAAACTTGTCCCAAGCCAAGTCCAGAGTCTGGAGCTCATGCAGAAGTTGGGTTTTTTAAAAGAATTTAAAATCTTTTTCTGTGTTTTAGTTGGCCTTAGTCTTTAAAACCAGCAGGGGTGTCAGATGTGTCTCATGAGACTGGACAGAGCTGGAAGTAATAACTGACTGGCCCAGGGGAGCAGGCCCAAGGAGGAGGTCCCCATATGGCCATGTTGAGGCTGACCAGGCACCAGCACAAGGAAATGAAAGCCCCACTTAAGAAGCAGTCTCAAACCAGTGTTTTATAATGAACTCAGGAGCTGAGGAGCCATTTGTCTCGTCCCTCCCTTCGATGGGGAGTGATCGGTACGTGTGACTGTGAGTAGCTGATGGCCCAGAAACGACCTCGGCGAGCCATGCTGGGAGCTGTTGCAGCGGAAACATCAGTGAGTCCACCACCCTTTGACTGACCCAACTGCTCCTCTTGCCTGTCTTGTGTCCTTTCTGGCTCCTGCCACAGCTCCCTCAGGTGTTTTCAACCTGTGGCTCCTGTGGAGGATGGAGAGGAGGGAGGACGCAGCTCCAGGTGCCCCAGCCACCCAGTTCCTCTGCTGACGCACGGGAGCTAGGGTGAGCTCTCCATCTGCTTGGACCTATACTTTGCTTCTCGAGTGGCCTTTAAGCAGCTTGGTTCATGGAGGAGAAACTTGACTCTGTGCTTTCCGGTGTCTCTGGCTGTGTGGGTGCATCGTTGCACCAGCACAGGTTTGGCTTTGGCTCGCTAAGGTGGAGGTGATGGAGGGTGAGACACCTGGTGTTGCCGTGGTGTGGAGGTGTTGGACACCTCCTCAGTCATGCCTGGGCTGGGGAATCCCACCAGGTCTATGGGGAGACCTCTCTGTCGTGGGGGTGGGGGTGGAAAGGGCCTGAATGAGGTGCTTGAAAGGTGTTACTGCACTGTGTCAGGGATGGGGGCTGTGGATACTCACCCTAAGGGGAGACAAACCACCCCCAATAAAGCCAGCACAGATCTGGAGGAGGTTTTCCTGAGCCCTGTTTCTTTTGTCATCGTATAAACGTGGCAGATGTGAGCTGGGGATGGTCCCTCTGCCCCCCCACAGCCCCCTCCCCGTGGCACGGGAACTGCTGCAGTGCAGAGCAGCTCCCAGCTTCCCTCCTGCAAACCCCTCCCTGCACCAGAGCGTCTGCTGCACCTTCAGCTGCGGAGATTCTCAGGAATAGATGGGAGGGGGTGGGAAACGAGCCCCCACAGTAAATCCCCATGGACTTTTACCCTCCGTGAGGATTGGGGCTGGGGACACAGCGCCTCGGCGTGGATGGGATGTGATGTGGTGCCTGTAAAGGCATTGAAGCCCAGGCAGAGCTCTGCTTTCAGAGATAAGCCCTCACTACCGCAGCAGGAGTGCTCTGTCTGTGGGTGAGATGCCTCACTGCTGGTGGGGACACCCAAGTCTTGAGCTCAAGAGAAGGGCCTGCTCCTCAGGACGCACGGACACTGCGGCCGGGGACAAATACCTCTGACCCATGTCCGTTTGTCACCATCCATAGGTTGTATAAAACAATGTCCTCGCTGGGTTGGATTTCCAGGAGCAGCCGCCTCTGGAGTCAGTGTTTAAGGCCTAACTGTGGGGTGACACGTGGCAGGGCCGCGCCTNCAATGCTGTCCCCTGGGTTGGGGACAGAGGGTGGTGGAGATGAGGCAGTTCTTGCTTCGGCCCCTGAGGCAACTACCTTCTCCTGTCTGCCTTCCAGCTTGGTCCAAGCCAACCCCGAGGTGACTGTGGACTGTGTCATCCAGATGGCTCAGCACCTCACCCGCACACAAAAGGCCCAGGTCGCCCGTCTCCTGTCGACGGTGGATAATGACAGCCCGTCTTGAGCTGGTGGCCGGTGGTGTGCAGGGCAATAGCCGTGGGGCAGGAGGGGCACCAGGACACGCTGCTGCTCAGAGGCCAGACCTCACCTCCCCACCTGGTTCCTCAGCCCTCGAACTGAAGCCTTGGACCTTACTCATGTGCCTAAATAAAAGATGCCAGTCTTTGTATTCTAAGCCACAAAGATGGTGTCTCCATCCGTGCAGAGTTCCTTCTGGCACTGGGGGTGTTCGACAGAGGTGTGGCTTGGCAGAAGATAAACTTGTCCCAAGCCAAGTCCAGAGTCTGGAGCTCATGCAGAAGTTGGGTTTTTTAAAAGAATTTAAAATCTTTTTCTGTGTTTTAGTTGGCCTTAGTCTTTAAAACCAGCAGGGGTGTCAGATGTGTCTCATGAGACTGGACAGAGCTGGAAGTAATAACTGACTGGCCCAGGGGAGCAGGCCCAAGGAGGAGGTCCCCATATGGCCATGTTGAGGCTGACCAGGCACCAGCACAAGGAAATGAAAGCCCCACTTAAGAAGCAGTCTCAAACCAGTGTTTTATAATGAACTCAGGAGCTGAGGAGCGATTTGTCTCGTCCCTCCCTTCGCTGGGGAGTGATCGGTACATGTGACTGTGAGTAGCTGATGGCCCAGAAACGACCTCGGCGAGCCATGCTGGGAGCTGTTGCAGCGGAAACATCAGTGAGTCCACCACCCTTTGACTGACCCAACTGCTCCTCTTGCCTGTCTTGTGTCCTTTCTGGCTCCTGCCACAGCTCCCTCAGGTGTTTTCAACCTGTGGCTCCTGTGGAGGATGGAGAGGAGGGAGGACGCAGCTCCAGGTGCCCCAGCCACCCAGTTCCTCTGCTGACGCACGGGAGCTAGGGTGAGCTCTCCATCTGCTTGGACCTATACTTTGCTTCTCGAGTGGCCTTTAAGCAGCTTGGTTCATGGAGGAGAAACTTGACTCTGTGCTTTCCAGTGTCTCTGGCTGTGTGGGTGCATCGTTGCACCAGCACAGGTTTGGCTTTGGCTCGCTAAGGTGGAGGTGATGGAGGGTGAGACACCTGGTGTTGCCGTGGTGTGGAGGTGTTGGACACCTCCTCAGTCATGCCTGGGCTGGGGAATCCCACCAGGTCTATGGGGAGACCTCTCTGTCGTGGGGGTGGGGGTGGAAAGGGCCTGAATGAGGTGCTTGAAAGGTGTTACTGCACTGTGTCAGGGATGGGGGCTGTGGATACTCACCCTAAGGGGAGACAAACCACCCCCAATAAAGCCAGCACAGATCTGGAGGAGGTTTTCCTGAGCCCTGTTTCTTTTGTCATCGTATAAACGTGGCAGATGTGAGCTGGGGATGGTCCCTCTGCCCCCCCACAGCCCCCTCCCCGTGGCACGGGAACTGCTGCAGTGCAGAGCAGCTCCCAGCTTCCCTCCTGCAAACCCCTCCCTGCACCAGAGCGTCTGCTGCACCTTCAGCTGCGGAGATTCTCAGGAATAGATGGGAGGGGGTGGGAAACGAGCCCCCACAGTAAATCCCCATGGACTTTTACCCTCCGTGAGGATTGGGGCTGGGGACACAGCGCCTCGGCGTGGATGGGATGTGATGTGGTGCCTGTAAAGGCAGTGAAGCCCAGGCAGAGCCCCGCTTTCAGAGATAAGCCCTTACCACTGGCAGGTGGGAGCCAGGAGTGCTCTGTGCGTGGGTGAGATACCTCACTGCTGGTGGGGACACCCAAGTCTTGAGCTCAAGAGAAGGGCCTGCTCCTCAGGACGCACGGACACTGCGGCCGGGGACAAATACCTCTGACCCATGTCCGTTTGTCACCATCCATAGGTTGTATAAAACTATGTCCTCGCTGGGTTGGATTTCCAGGAGCAGCCGCCTCTGGAGTCAGTGTTTAAGGCCTAACTGTGGGGTGACACGTGGCAGGGCCGCGCCTGAGCTGGGAGTAGTTGTCCCACAGCATCATCCAGAACCAGCCAGGTTTAGTGCTAAGAAATATTTATTTCAGAAAAAAAAGAGATGGAGACGTGGTAGGTGACACCAGTCACAGCGTCATCGTTACCCACCGCGGTTCTTCAGCAATAAATTATGACACCGGAGCATCCTGCCCTCCTGGGAGGGGACGCTGTGGCCCTACACACCGGGGGGAGAGACTGGGACAGGTATTTTCTAGCCCCTCACCTTCACAACAGGGGTTTTCAGCCCAGTGGCTCCAGGTTCCTCCCGTGCTCGTACCCCCCCTGGCCCCGGTTTTCAGGAGCTGGGCTAAAGCTGGAAGGGGGCTTCCAGCCTCCCCCTGCCCCTGGCCACGCTCCGGGCTGGGGGGAGAGAGGGGTCTGTGAGTGCGGGGATGCAGAGCTGGGCACTGCCAAGGTGGGAAAGGCCGTTAATGAGCAGGAGGAGGACAACACAGGAGGTATAAATATTACCTCAGGGTTGCAGGGGTGTAAGTAGACTAAACACTAAACTCCAACAAACAGCTTGTTTTTTTCTCTTTTCAGGTGTTTCATCGCTTTTTATCCTTCCTCTCTTGCGAGGGGTGTTACCATGTGTAAGGCAGGGTTGGGGAATAGGAAAAACCTCCCTTGGAATCATTTTCACTTGGTTAATTAGGAAAGGAGGACTACTGGGAACCGGTCTGTTACAGTCACAGTATTTGGTTTCTGAGGACTTTTTCTTAACAAAGGTGAGTTTCACAGTATCAAAAGTGCTTATTTAAGAGACATGTAGTGTAACAACAGCCAGCAAAAGTGTGGCATTCCTGATTATGAATAATTTAGTGGATGTAAACCAGGTTACTGCAGCATTTCACAAAATTCAACAGTGCTCAGTTTACATAATTCCTCTTCGTAACAATAAATATAAATAAATTTACAAACAGTAATACTGCCTAGCACACAAATAGACAGAACCACGATGCACAAGACTAAACAAATCTAATTTTTTTTCTTATAAAAAACCCCAATCCTAAAAGTAGGCGTAATTCCTAAAAACTTCTAGCCCATGATCAGTTCAACAAGTCAGGGGTAGGTACCGCTTCCCTCCCGCTGGGACAAGGACTTCATTTGTACGTGTAGACGCAGCAGGTGGCTGCTGGGGACTTGCCTTTTCCACTTTTAACAGTTTTGCTCCTTTTTGTCCCATCTGGTAACAATAAATTAACAGAAGTTGTGTCAGAAAAGCCTCAGCGGCACGAGCGCCTCCAGAGCCTGCGCCGGGTCTTGGTTCAAGGGCGATAGTCATTTGGCAATGGGTGGCAAGTGGTGGACCCATTTGGACTCCAACTGGGTGCTGACCAGCCCATGGACTCGTGGTGGCTTCTGCAGGGGTGGTCACCAAAGAGCGTCCATGTCACAGCGGCGATCGGATGTATTTACCTTCAGCGGACTATTTTTTAGCTCAGTCACCTTCCAGCGCAAGTCCCAGCTGACTGCTGCCCTCCAGGTCCTTCTTGAGACCTCACTGGTCCTAAACCACAAGCATCCATGCCCCTTCCTCAGTCTTGCCGCGGGTGACAGTGGTTCTGCTACAACCACTTTGATTTGGCATCGCATGCTGCGTCCCAGTACAAAACCAAGGTGTTCCAAGCGTCTGCAGGAGGAGCTCTTTGCTCGCTTTTAACGGCGGGGAGAGAAACCCCTCCCCGAGTCGGAGAGGTCCAGGGAAGGGTGCAACCCTCAGAGCAGAGGGATAGGCTTGTTGCCCTGGGGGTTCATGTACTGAGCTGCTCCTACGTTGTCCAGGGTGGTGTAGGTGGTGTAAAGGCCGGTGACCTGCAAGTCTGAGAAGGAGTGGTCGCTGCCGCTGGAGACGGGGGTGAGGCCGGGGGTGCCCAGGTCACAGTCTGAGAGGTGGAGCGGGGAGTTGCTGAAGGCACCCAGGGTATCGAGGCTGAAGCTCTCATCTTTCATTTCCTCCCATATGTTACCTGGAAAGGTTCAATTCTGGTCACAGCAACACGTCCAACCCACCCGGGCACGGCCTGTGGGTCTCGGGCTGTAACTAAAGGGTTTTACCTGCTCCTTCAGACCTAGTGCTGCTCAGGGGTGGTACCATTTGTAGTAGAAGGACAGTGAGTGAGGACAGTGAGTCTGTTCCCTACAACTCCCCTGGCTCCAGCAGGATCCCAGACCATTCTGGGTCTCATCTATCTACCAAGTGCTAAGCAGAGCCCAGGGGCCATGCTGGGCATCGCCGTGAGCTGGGGACACCGCTTCCTACCTAGTCTTCTAAATAATGATTTTCTTCACAGAAAGGATTCTCAAGCACTGGAACGGGCTGCTCAGGGAAGTGGTGGGGTCACCATCACTGGAGGTATTTAGAAGAGATGTAGATGTGGCATTTAGGGACATGGTTTAGTGGTGGATTTGGTTAGGTTTATGGTTGGGCTTGATGATCTAAAAGGTTTTTACCAACCTAAACGATTCTATGATCCTAACTTCTCCTTTTGCAGAAGGAGAAAACCAAGGCATGAGTAGAGCTATCATTTCCTGTGGGCAGAGAGACGTGGTGGCCCAGATTCAACTACTGGGACATCCCTGCTCATATCTACTGTGGTGCCTGCACCCAAGCCGTAAAGGTGGTTTGCTGTCCCACCTACCACAGGGCAGGACTGCACCAAGGAAGACCAGGGATGTCACACTGCAGAGGCCACCACCCAGCACAAGTCTTTAGCTCAGCTACATCCCACCCCAGAGCAACCTGCTGAGGACCCTGGTTATAGACTCAGTGGCTACAGAAATCACACCCTCCTCCACCCCCAGCCTCCTTCTCTCCTACCTTGCAATGCAAAATCCATAATGCTGGGGTCAAGAGCATCCACCTCCGTGTTCATGTCTGCTGTGACGTTCGGGAAGTCCGGAGGGGCGCGTCCCATGGGGTGGTGGGGGAGAGGGCTGTGGCTCATGTCGGGCAGAGTGTGGAGAGGAGGGGTTTGTGCAGGTGCCGGTGAGTCCGGGGCGATGCGAGCCTGGGTCTGGATCTGGTGGTGCAGGGGGAGGGACTGCAGCGAGAGCGTCATGATGGGCTGAGGCTGCAGCTGGGAGATGGAGATCCGGCCCTGAGCGGCTGCCATGTGGCTCAGGGTGGGGACCTCGGGCTCTGCCTGCTTGCTGGGCCGCCTGCAGCTCTCGGGTCTGTCGGTGATCAGCTTGTCCAGCTCCTCTGCAGGAGCGAGGCCCGTTCCCAGGGAAGAAAAGAGAAAGTTTAACCCACTCATTCAAGCCAAAGCATTTCATACAATCACAGAACGGATCAAGTTGGAAGGGACCCACAAGCCCACCCAGTGCCACCCCCTGCCCTGGGCAGGGACACCTCCCACCACACCAGGTTGCTCCAAGCCCGCTCCAACCTGGCCTTGAACCCCTCCAGGAATGGGGGGTTCTCTGGGCAACCTGGGCCAGGCTCTCACCACCCTCACACCAAAGAGTTTCTTCTTAAAAGAAGTGAGGGCAGCCACGTGTTTTTGCCATGGTTGTCCCCGCATGAGATGGCAGCACTGAAGGGAGGCCTTGGCTGGGCAGAGAGCAAAGAAACGCCATCTGCTTCCCTGCCCTTAGCCTTGGCCCTGGTTGCCTTCCATGGCTACCCTTAACTGAGCTCAAGAAGTGACCACGTGGGGCTCACACAACTGAGCCACTGCCACCAGCAGCTGGCCCATAGTCTTGGAGCTGAGAGTCCTCAGTGGGGCTCCTGCTTGTGTCTCAAGGGACATTTGCACGAGAGACTCCAGAGAGTTTCAATGGCACTTCTGTTTTTAAGCAAAGGAGAGTATGATTTGTCATTGATTCTGTCATTGATCTGGTACAGGCTTTGCAGCAGAAAACTCCAGCTGATTTTTTTTTACCAGAACAGAGCTCCTGGGAGCTTCAATAGCGCGTGTCTTTACTAATAAGAATGAGAAAGTCTTAGTAAAAGGAGCATTTTGCAGAGTGAGTAAAAAAGGGACGCTCCAAACACTAACACTGGAGGCAGCGTAACTCCCTGGGAGGTCTAACTCCTCTAGGCAGGTTAGCACGGGGGAAAAAGACCATCCCTTTTGAAACTGGGGACCAGTTTGCACTGAGGGCCTCCAAAACCAGCTGTCTGTTCATTTGCCTCCTCCTGCTGCCTCCTATCACCCTGGCACACAGCCTCCAGGCAGGGCACAGCAGGTATTTTGGCCGAGCAGCCCAGAGGAGGCCCGTTGCAAGGTGTGAGAGCTCTGCCACAGCCAGCTTTTCCAGATGATTTATTTAAAATTCGTGCCTTCCTGCCCAAATAGCCATTTTTTTTCCCCCCCCACGCCTCTCACACGGGCAGCACAAAGCATAATACAAGCCCTACCTGGGTTGGCCATGCTCCTGTGGATCGCGGCCAAGTCCTTCCTCTTCCACTTCTGCATCTCCTCTTCCATCTTGTCGATCTTGGCGGGGTTGAGAGCCCACAGGCAGCCTTTGCGGGAGGTGCCGCTCATCTTGTTCTCCACCTTCTCGAAGCACTTGTTCAGGGAGAGGTTGTGGCGCACGGAGTTCTTCCAGCCGTCGGGGGCTGTCTGGAAGCCGCAGGAGGACGGTTAAGCGAGAGGAGCCGGGGACAACGCCTTTGCGATGTTCCACTCCCGCCCCTCGGGCCTTGGCCTACCTTGAAGTAGGGAAAGTGCTCCTTCATGAAGCTGTAGATCTCGCTCACGGGGAGGCTGCCTGTCTTGCTGTTCTTCAGCGCCATCGCAATCAAACAACTAGAGGACAGAGAAATAGAGGAGATAAGGAGAGGTTGCGCGTTCTCAGCCAGCGGTCTGGTCTAGCAGCCAGCTCTTGAGACACAGAGAGCAGGCTGAGCAGGGGATTACCGCTCTCAAGCCCTCAGAAGGCACCCTGTGATCCTCCAGATCTTACTCCTCTCTGCTATTACTCTGCCTTTACGCTCATGCCCAGGAACTAGTTTGCTTTTTCACTCCTGCTGCCCCTCAGAGGCGGCTTCCCCAGCGGACACGGGGCAATGGGTGCAAGCTGGAACAGAGGAGGTTCCACTTAAAAACTTCTTTATGGTGAGGGTGAGGGAACACTGGCAGGGGCTGCCCAGGGAGGTTGTGGAGTCTCCTTCTCTGGAGACATTCCAAACCCGCCTGGACGCGCTCCTGTGTGACCTGCTCTGGGTGTTCCTGCTCCAGCAGGGGATTGGACTGGAGGAGCTTTCAAGGTCCCTTCCAATCCCTGAGATCCTGTGATTCTGTGAACTCCTGGCTGGATGATGGGGTTTTTGTTCCCCTCGAGAAGGACTCAACCCCTCTCACTGCTACCCAAACCTGCGGCGTTACAGTCACCCCAGGGTGGGCTGTAGGTGATGCTCTGCTCCACTCTGCTCCCTACTCACCTGTAGGAGTAGATGGGCTTGGGGTAATGCTTCGGGTGCAGTTCAGGGGCAGAGTGAGGAGCCAGGCGTGGCTGAGGGTAGTGTGGCTGGCTCCCATAGGGTGTGTTGTAGATCCCTGCCGGGTTACACTGCGGGCAGAAGGAAAAGAAGGAAAATATCGGGTGGAAAAGGTCCAACGGGTAACGTAGGCGTAGGGATATTTTACTGGTTTTCTGTTACGGGAGTCGTAGGTAGGATCTTGGCAGGTACTTGAGGACACAGACGACAAGCAAATAACAGTACCTGCTGCGTGCTCTGTGCCAGGGCAAACACTTGCTGTGAATGAGGAGGAGGAGGAGGAAAGAGTTGTTGCTGTGTTTGTAAACTGGGAGACGGCTGCCCACCCACAGCGTACTGGCTCAGCTGCGGAGATAAAGACAGACGGGTCTGTCAGTCTTGAAACCACCACCACCACCTCTTCCCTGAGAAGTGTTGCAATAATAAGCCATCGAGGCCTGCTCTTACGTTTGCTCCGTGTGTTGAAACAGAGTTGAGTCCCAGGACGGCCTGTGGCAGGCTGGCCTGGACAGGAATCATCGCTCCAGGCGCTCCCGTCGAGTGCATGTTGCTGGTGACAGGACCTGTTTTGGAGAAAGCAGAGGCCATGGGTGCTCACAGGGAAGCACACTTCGGAAAAGAGAGCTGGCATTTCTTTCTGCTGGGGGTGGTTGAGCACAGCGAAGCCCTGGAGCAGATAATCACACCTCTCCCTGGCTTTCCATCCCTGAGCCTTTCACAAATGGCTAAGATGGCATCAGTATCAGCACCTTCTGAATGAGAGACGACGGCTGTTTAACAGTCCGGGGTGGTGTCACAGACAGGGTATCTTGCAAAAGGAAAAAAAAAAAAACCCAACCCAACCCAAACAACCACCATGTTCAGCACTCTCCAAACTCCAGAAGGATTTCTGCTCCAAAGCAAGCTGACAGGCTGAGCTCCTTCCCCGGAACGCCTGGGGGAACACGCGTGTTTACCCAAAGGGTGTTCACAAAGGAAGGACAGGCATCCAGCGAGCACACGCTGCAAGCCTGCATGAAGCAAACAGGTATGGGGTAAGCAAGATACTCTTCATTTTATCAATGATGAAACAAAGGAGAAAGACTAATTACCTAATTTCAAAGCTGCTGAAAAACCTCTGAAATGCCTGTCTTAACTACCTTGGCCCAAGTTCACACAACAAGGCACCAGCTACTACCCTGAGCAGAGAAGCCAATCGGTTCCCAAGATCTCTGTTGTGGCTGACAGGGCTCTGAGCCTCTTGAAATGAGGGAAACGTGTCAGCAACAGCCTTATCAGAAGACAACGGGCACCAGGTCCTCCAACAGGAAGCGAAATGTAACACACTTCAAAGGAATCTGCTCATAGGAAAGCCAGCCTGGGGGCGTGGGGCTGGCGGGGAGAAAGGAGGCAGGAGGCTGTGAGATTTGCAGAGCAGTTGTTTAACATCCTCACAGGTTACCTGTCTGTGGCAGCATCGTGGTCTGGGCACCGAGGCTAAAATCCATCCTCCCACTGGCCATCTGCTGCAGCCGAGGAACATCGACAGACGTCAGCCACGACAAGGACTGCAAGTCACCAGGGAGGTCATCTTCGCTCAGCTGGGAGGGGTCAGACGCCAAGAGTCTGCAAAAGAGCAAGAAAGGTTGGCAGGGAGCGGAGGTGCTGCCATACCGGCCCTGGTAATGCTGGGATGACTGGGATGCCAAAGCTCGCCTAGTGTCAGGCTGGAATTCTATTTGCAGAATTGAGGTAAGACCTTTGGCTTCACCACTGGCTGGTCACTGCTTCCCTTTGCCTAACCACATGTTCCTTCATACAGCTGGAAACACTTCATAGAATCATTTAGGTTGGAAGAGACCCTTGGGATCATCCAGTCCAACCATCAGCCCTACTCTACAAAGTTCTCCCCTACACCAGATCCCCCAACACCACATCTAATCTACTCTGAAACACAGTCAGGGATGGAGACTCCACCACCTCCCTGGGCAGCCCATTCCAGGCTCTGACCACTCTTGCTGGGAAGAATTCTTTCCTCATGTCCAGCCTAACCCTACCCTGCTGCAGCTTGCAGCCATTCCCTCTCCTTCTATCACTAATTGCCCATGAGAAGAGACCAGCACCAACCTCTCTACAATGCCCTTTCAAGCAGTTGTAGAGAGGGATGAGGTCTCCCCTCAGCCTGTTCTTCCTCAAACTAAACAACCCCAGCTCCCTCAATCGATCCTCATAAGCCTTATTCTCCAGGCC
>VZTM01003347.1:4762-73209 GCA_013400555.1 Jacana jacana | reverse complement strand
GAGCAGCCCGTCCCGCCGCCGCCTCCCTCAGCCGTGAGGTGTGAGGGGAGCGGCCCAGCGCTGGCGGCCGGGGGCGGGTGGGGGAAGATGGCTGACCCCCGGGCGGGGAGAAGGGACGGTTCGCCCCGGGGTGGCGAGAGGGGTCTTCCCCGCTGTGGGGTGGGCAGAGGCTGAGCGGGAGCGCTACTCGCTCGGGAAGGAGCCTGTGGAGCTCACATCTGTCCCGGGGGGACTGAGGGTGGTGGGGTTGGGGGTGCCAAGGTAGGCTCAGGGCAGGCTGGAGACCAGGCCGCAGGCTGCCTGGTAGGAGTAGGCACATTTATTTACTTAAGTTAATAGGTAAAAAGCTAAATAGGAGAAATAGAAGGATTCACTCTGACAGACATACTTTTACTTCCTCTCTCACCAGAGGCTTTTTAAGCAGCGTGCGCTCTTCAGGTAATGAAGCCTGACAGTAAAGGCGTGAGGTTGGGACCGTGTCACCTCCATGTACCAGGGAGATGGGAGTGAAACCGCAGAACCAAGGTCAGACCCCGTGTCAGGGAGGGTCAGACCCAGAAACTGTTGGCCTTGACCTGTTGGGTCTTTTCTTGGGGCCAGACTTTTCTTCCTATAAAAGCTACATCACAAGAGGTGCCCTTACTTGCCATGAAAGGCAGCCTTGATGAGGAGGCAGTTTGAAATCGGTGATGGGAACAGGTCATTTGGACTCTGCAGAAAGCAGAAATGTGGAAGGACTTTAAATCCGCTTGCGGAGTGAAAAGCCAGAAGATCTCGTGAGAAATGTATTTCCTTGTGCTTGACAGTTTACCACACACTATAGAGGGAGTGAAATGTGAAGATGGGAGATCTTTTATTCTTAATGAGAATCTGTTCACTTTGATGAGCATCAAATCTCTTTCTGTTAATTGCTGTCAATAGAAACAGGGAGTAATCAATACTCCTCAGCATCGAGGCTTATGCCAGGCACATCTGGAGAAGCAAAAGGCAGAATAAAAGAAAAAGTCATAGTGCTGCTAGAGCCTGAGGCATAGAATTTGCACAGTTGCAAGTGTTCCCTTAATTACAGTGATATGTTGTGCCATTTTGTAACTTACTACAAGGTCAACTCGTAGGCAGTAGTCAGTGCATACTTACCTTGTAACTTAAAAAACACTTCTTTTTTTTTTTTTTTTTAATTATTTTTTAAGTGCATTCCAGGAGCTTAATATTTGCAGGAGGGCTAAAGATAAAATGCACCGTTTCTTTTCGACTTCCTCGGAATCTGCTCGAGCCATTGTGTTGAACTTTTCGCTTGACTGGTTTCCTTGTGGCAGTACATTCAGTGCACGGACTCATTTTTCTCATTCAGGTGATTTGCATACCTCCTGCTTGGAAAGGGCCAGATTATAACAGGTAAGGAGTAGAAGGGTGACTTATACCCAGCTTGCTCACTAGGGGAGCTTAATCTGAAATGTGAAGGGATAAAGAGCTTAGTTCTCCAAACACTTAGAAGAGTAGGTGCAAGTTGCAACAAGGAAAGTTCTAGTTAAATATTACGAAGGAAGTTTTCACAATGAGGGTAGCCCAGCAGTGCAACGGGGCAGAGAGGGATGGTGAGCCTCTGCTCTCGGGGACACCCAGAACTCAACTGGGCAGAGCTGGGAGCAGATCGATCTGCTTTGAGTAGAATTTTGGAGCAGAAACCTCCAGAGGTCCCTTCCAGCCTGAATTACCCTGTCACTCCACCGTGGTCGCCCGTAATCCTTAGGAATCACGCACATAAACGTTTGCAGGCTGGGGGTTTTGTGACTGTTGAGCAGAGCAGGTGGTGGAGCCTGCCAGTTATCAGCTAAACCACTGCTAACGTTATCCAGCAGATTTAAAAGCAGAGTTCCCTCACTGAGCAGCTGGCCTTGGAAGTCACTGGGAATGATTTTGCTGTTTCTTCCATGCATGTTTTCAGAAATTCTGGGCCTGTTTTGTGTTAAGTCAGGATGAAGTTTGAATGCAGGTAAACTGCAGGTCAGTGATTGAATTCAGAGAGATTTGACTGTAGCCAGTTTTTTCCTTGTTTGAGGTGTTTTCTCACCTGGTTAATGTTAGATTGGAGGCGTTATGATGTCCAAGAAGTAGCATGAAAACAGCGTGAAAAGGAATATCGGTGTGTGTGCTTTTCTCACGTGTGTTAGCTGGGTTCCTTTATGTGATTGAAAATGAGAGAATGTAAAACATGGACAATGATTGTTTCATTTTAGTCTAAGTTGAGGAACAGGGCAGATTCACCTGACACAACAGGTTATTGCGTCAGTGAATATTAGCAAAGAAAAGTAAAGAACTGTCTGTTAGGTATTTCTCTTCATCCAATTTCTGTCTAATTTATTTTGGCAGCATGTAAAATCACACACAGCCTTTAAAATAACAGAATGTTGAGCAATAATGTTTTTTTCTTTCTTTGGAGTAACTGGTTTGTAGCAAGTAAATAATGCAATAAAAAAACACAGCAGAAGAAGCATTTGCTTTGCAGAGAAAGGCAGTGGCTTTCTTGGGTGTGATTTTTCTCCTGAACCTGGCTCAAGTTTCTAGAGACCATCAATTAAACTGTAGTGGCTTCCTTTGGGTGTTGAACTGAGTTCATCTTGCCACCAGCTGAGGTCATTATAAAACAACTTTGGTTTATTTTCCCTGCTTTCAGTTGTGCTCTAGGAGGTAAGTGCAAAAGGGGGGGGGAGAGATGGGGAATGCTCAAAACTAGAGAATTATGAGGACTCTGAAGACTCTGACCTCTCTCTTTCCTCTAGTCAGGCTGTAAAATCAAAGTATTTCCCCCACCTCAGCCGAGACTGGGCTGGGGCTCATGGTTTCTGTGTTGAACCCAGCATGGCTGAAAAGAAGCAGGCTCATTTTTACTCATCATCTTTTTATTTGTAAAAGTTAGCCTGTCCTGCCCCTCGATCTTCCTGCTCCTCACTTGGCATGTTTTCTGATGTCAGTTTTCATCCTTCTTCCGCCAGGAGAAACTACTGGTGTGAATGAAGATCGGCGCCCTCTGCTCAGTGAATCGGGGTGCTTCTGAGAGCAGTTAGTGCTGCTTACAAAGGAATAATTTCCTTGCACACTTCAAGCCAGCTTTGTTTTAGGTGAAAGAGTGGATTCTTTAGCTCCTCCTTTATTTACCCGCTGCCTTTAGAATTCACCCCTCCGTTCCCCTCAGTACAAAAGTGAAATATTCTGTTTGCAGTTTAAACTGCAGCTTCGTCAGGCAGATCCTCAGTCCCCGGGCAAGACAGGGAGAACATTACACTTCATCCCCCTGCCCAGTGCACGGACTCAGAGTTTGTGTTTGTACCTTTTTCCCTCAGAAATAAAAAGCAGCTATTTCAATTACCCACAAGGGTTCTCTTCCCAGGACTTGTGCATTCCTATCTGATTGAAACCAACCTGCAAGTGGATTCTGTAGGACCGGTTTTAAATACAGGAGGCTTTCCAAACTTCCTCCTTTTATTACAGTGCAAAAGTGCTGACCGTTTGGTTTTGTTGGTGTTTTTTTTGTTGTTGTTGGTTTTTGGTGGTTTTTTTTTTTAGAATACTGTATCGTAACAAATAGTAGTTAAAAATCATTTAGTGTGAAATTGCAGATTAATCCCACAGGGATGGGGTTTTTAGCACTCCTCTGGCCACTTGGGAGCATACAGATGGTGAATCTGAGTTTTACAAAAGGCACAGTCACTGATTACATGCATGGATGTAACGGACAAAAAGGCCTTCCTCACAGCTAAGGTAAGGAAAATACACTGGAGGTCCTAGTGCCTGGCTTGGTCAGAAAAAGCTACGTTTTAAAATGCCTTTACTACTGAAAAGTTCCATAATATGTATCACAAAGAAAGGAAAACCTGCTTTTCACTCCCTTTTTTGCTTTCTAAGGCAACTACTACTTTCCTTACTCTTTTGTTGCTGTTGTTGCTTTGGTTTGGTTGATTGCATCTTAGGCCACAAACAGTGACTCCTTTAGAATGAGTTTGGCAGCTTTTAATTATCACTTTCTTAGTTAAGAAAACTGATGCCTGCTGTTCTCTGTTCAGCAGGGAGAAAGCTGTCCTGCTCTGTGTGAAGTGCTGGTAGTCTGGTTTGTAAGAAATCAATCTTCATCCTCATGAAGATGATGTTGCTGCCCTGCATAGCCCTGAAGTTAAAACTGATGTCTGGCACCTACACACCAATGTTAATGTCCAATAATTAATACTTAGGAACAAAATCCATCATTCTGTGTAATCCATCGTAGTGTAAGGGGGTATCACCAGGAGAAGGTGGCTCGTTGGAAGGAGCAGCTTCTTTGCTGGTGGCCCAACTTCATTTTACTTTGTAAAAGATGTAGTTTTTCCTAAATAATTCTGAATCTTAGAGGAAAATTGGTTGGGGATAGCTGTGCTGTCTGCCTCAGCCGTTCTCCCCATGCTTATATGTGTCTTAGCATGTCTCTAAATACTAATCAAAGCTGTGCATTTGATGTAATCTCTTCTGAGGCTGAAACCATACTGTGCATTTGCAGAGTGCCTGGAAAAATGGACCTCGGGCTTCTGAACGGCCCCGTGACAGAAATAACACAGAGCCTTTATTAATTGCACTGTAAGAGCTGGCAGAACCACAAAACCAGACCCACTAGGGCACACAAAGCCTGACAATCTGTTTAGAATTTAGCCACCTAAACCTAAAAGTAGGATGATTTTATCTTTTTCGAGCAGACTGTGAGAATCTGTTGCCTTCCTACCTGTCTATTTTGGGGGCAAAACGTGGTTTATAGGTAGCATAATGGTGCAGTGCAATGGTTATTACATAGACTGCCGTGCAGCAAGTGTTGTGACAAGAGAATTCTAGTTGGCTGGCGTGTTTTCCACCAACTTCAAATGTCCAACCTAATTGCTGTTACCTCAGGCTGTTAGCAGCAGATTTTAACCCTCAAAATTTCATTAACGAGAGAGAGATCTCTGAGAAAGGTGGTTTTAGTGTGTTTTCACTTGGCCTCCAGCAGAACAGCTACTTTCAGAAGCACAGTGCCTAACACGAGATTGCAGAAATGAGAAAAATGGGAGGTGAAGCTAAAATTTGATTCCTTGACCCATTCTGGTGTCTGTGCTGTGTCGTAACCGTGCGTGTGTGGAAGGTTAATATTTCCCTCTTAAAAGCGGTGGCTGTGAAAGGCTGGAATGAAAACCTATCGTCACGCTGCACTTCTGATGCCATAAATCCAGACAGTGAAGGTAGAGCAAATCCTGATGCCGTGTAAGCACAGCGTTAATGCTTTTGGTTTGTGTTTTGGGGATAAAATGTCTAGTTTTAAAGTTATCTTTTTTTCCAAATCCAGAAGGAAATGAGGAGGCCGCAGGTGGATGGGTGTAACTCACAGTGTCGTTTGGCATCAAAAGAGGCTGTTTCAGCAACAGAGAGTGCTGCACCTAAAATCATCAGTTTTGACCTCTTTATTGCTCTTTTAGAATCATAGAATCATTCAGGTTGGAAGAGACCCTTGGGATCAGCAAGTCCAACCATCAGCCCCACTCTACAAGTTCTCCCCTACACCAGATCCCTCAACACCACATCCAATCTACTCTGAAACACAGTCAGGGATGGGGACTCCACCACCTCCCTGGGCAGCTGATTCCACTGACTGACCACTCTTGATGGGAAACGTTTTTTGTGGCCTGTGGGTTGGTTCCAGCAGAGAATCTTGTGTAGGTCTCACCTATTTCTCCACCATAGCAACGAGCTTTTTCTAAAAGGATATTCCTGTTTGTTTTCGGCAAATCTCCGTGGATGGTGGTGTGCAGATAATGACAATGAATGTTTTTATCTATACCTAGGCTCACATAAAGTTTCTCCTCTTTGTGGATGAAAAGTCAGGAAAGAAGGAAAAAGGAAAGCTGTACGGCTGCCTGCTCTCAGCTTTGGGTAAATACACAACTTTTTGTCTCAGTTACAACCAACATGGAGGATATAAATACTTGGGGAAGTTTGTCTCTGGGGGGCTATTTGTTGCCTCAGTTGGATGCACAGCTGAATTTTCAGCCCTTGAAGGACTGACTCAGTTGTTTCATGCAGGGATGGCCACCTGGAGGGTGACTGATTAATGTCTGAGAGAGCCCAGTCTGGTCCATCTTGCATCCCAGCCAGGCTGCTCTAATGTCTAACCTTGACAGAGCAGAGTTAAATTTTGGGGGTATGTCAGTGGCTGAGCCACGCAGGGAGGCAGGCATCACCCGAGGATCACAGTCTGGCCACGTTTAAACTGGTAGTTCTTACATAGAAAGGCAGTGACTGACAGGACAGCAAGGCTGAAGCCAAGCTTGAGATATAAAATCTCACAGAACTCAAAACTTCTTGATTGCATTAAGCCTGTGGACCATGGTTAGAAATACTCATGTTGAGTGTTCTTCAAGGTGTCTGGAGAAAAACACCAATAACAAATTCACCGTTTTTTTCATGCTTTCTGTTTCTGCAATATTTTCAGCTTATACACTGACACATTTTGGGTCAAATGAAGAATAACACCCATGGGATGTCGGGGCAATACTCTCTAAAGTGTAGAGCCCCAGCACAGCATGGTGAAGGACTGCATAATTTGTGACAGAACAAATGATTTCCATTTTCTTCCTAGCTTCTCTAAACCTTAGGTGAATGTGTAACTAGTTTTACGGCAGCTGATTCCATCATAAAAGCACTTTCACAACACACTTGAACAACTTTCTTGCCCGTTGTTCGAGAACGTTGGGTGTTTTTTTGGGATTCCTGGTTCTGAGGATGTGAGGATTTGTGTAACTCTAACTTTACAGGTGGGAGTATCCCGCAGAAGTCAGCACTAATAATTCCTTAGACACTGGTGGGGCTCCCCACGTGTGCAACAGTAAGCATGTACATCTTTTTCTGAGGAGCTAAGGGTGAAAATTCAAGGCCTCTTCCCTTAATAAGGCCATCATCAAATTAACATAATCAAGAAGCAGTCAGTTCTATTATGAACAGCTTCTCTAGCAGGTATCCTGCTACCTCAGCATCTCTGTTCCAAGCACTGTCACAGTGTAGATGAGTGTCGTTTCTTGTTTGTATGACACAGAAATCTAATTAAACCATTTCTGCACCTTCCCTGACCAAAAATTCTTAATTTCAGTAATTGGAAGACACCACAGTACAGCCACGCTGTTTCATCAGATTTGAGGCTACGAGACTTAAAACTAACATTTTCAAAAGCATTTCATGGTTTGAAAGAATGGTCAATTAACCTTCAGTTTCCTGTGGGGAACCCTGCAAAGAACTGTCAACAGTTCAGTTTAGAGAGATTTGTCCAGTGACCTACGAGGCCACTGAGTTCACGAACGCATGTAACAGTGTCATCATAGATTTGTTTCCTGGGTTACTATCACAAGAGAATAAACCAATTGTTTGGGGCAGTTTCTGCTACAGTAGGTGGGTGACCGACTCAGCCTGCCATGCGCTCCGCTATAGCCCTGGTCACAACTGGAACCACTCAACAGGAAAAAAAGAAAATCTCCGGTATCTTCAAGATGAATTATGTGTCCCTTTCTCCTCCTTCCATAAGGTTCTTTCTTCTTTTTGTTGGTTTGTTTTTTAAGGCGGGGGGCCGGGGCGGGGAGAGGGGTGGGGGGTGATTCATGGGCTGCCTGCTGGGTTTCTTTGTATTTCCAGTTCTCTTCAAAGGGCGGCGTAAGATAAACGACTGATTATTCCAGCGGTGACAGTCTTCAGATTTAAGTGATAGCAACATCTCACTTTTTATTCCAAGTTAAGGGCATTCTGTGGAGCAATAGAAATCGATGCAGGGGATGCACCTGCTGAAGAAATGGGGCGCACCCATTCTGAGCCCTTTAAGAAAGATTACACCCTCAGGCTGCAGTGAGCTGGTTTTATTGTGAAATTGGCAAAAAAAAAACCACAACCCCTAGGGTTTTGTCCTGGCCATTTGAAGTCAAAGGAATCTCTGGTTTCACGAGGGAGGCGGAACTAGCCATAAATAAAATGATCTTCTCTGTAGGGTCTGATACACGTGGAAATTGAAATCTCACAGTTGGCATTTGGCTTTGCTTCCGCTCCTGTGCTGTGTAAACACGGGGTCGTGGCACCGGTTTGGGACTTGGGGGGGTGGGGGGTGTTTTTTTGGATTCTTTTTCACTCTGCCTCGGAACGTTCTGCCTGGCCAACGTGGCAAATGGAAGCCTGAGCTACTCCTCTACTGGTTGCCAGCTGTGTGTGGATTCTTTGAGCGCTTTCCTGGCTTTGAATGCCTGGTGCCCCTCTGCAGAGCTGAGGATCTGGTGTAAAACACCCGGCAATTCGGAGTGATGGCGCTGTGCCGCGGGGCGGAGGGACGAGTAATTCGGTGTAGGGGGGAACGTGGAGTTCCTACGAGTTCCTACGTTAAATCTGAGGCTTAGCAACTTTCACAAGTGGTGTCAGGGTTGTTGCTTCACGATGGTGACTGTCTGTAGCACGGTTTCAGACGCTGCAGCTGATCCCTGTGTGGTGCTCCAAACGTAACGTTTGACAGTATGAAGTAATCGGGAGGGTTTGCTCAAGCGTTGCTGTGAGTGCACAGCCTTGGTTAAGGGTTTATTCACCATAGTGTGCACTGTGGTCTGAAGTAGTTCAGTTTATCACACAGGGCTCTGATTAGAACGCATATTGGTGTATTCTACCCATTAATGTAGGAAAGTAGCATTTACATTTTAGTCTTTCCTAAAACTAAGAAATTTCATGTTTACAGAATGCAATATTAGAGTTTCATTGCCTTCCTTTCAGGCTATGATTTTAAAAAAGAAATCTAGTTCAAATGCCTTTTCTCATCATCTTTTTCATTTCTTTTTCACGTTTCCCTTGAATTTTGGGACCTGATCCCAAAGGTTCTTATCCCCCCCACCCCCAAGGTACATATGGCAGAGGGTTGTTTTCGTGCAGCTGAGGGATAATTCATTCTCTCTCACCATCTTTACGTTCTGTGTGGGAAAAGCAATTTTGAAGGACTTGGACTATGGTCATGCCCTGGTCTCTGGGGTGCAGCAGCTGAGGGGAGCTGAGTCTCCTCCTCCTGCCTGCGCTGCCTGCTCCGATCCCGCAACATCCCCTGTTGCTCACCCTTGGCTACTGCACCCCACATCTCCTGGGGGAACCTGCTGCGAGGGGAGCTCTGGAGAGCTGGGGGAAGCTGGTTAGTGAGAAAGAAAACGAGCCATTGGTTAAAGAGCAAAAATACAACTGGAAACAGAAGTAAACTTTCAATTTCAATGATTGCAAGTAATGGAGCAAAGCATACGGGACACCAGTCATGGGTCCAAACTGGGGGTTGGGAAATAATCTCTTTTCCTAGCACAGTCATAGACCATGTGAATGGTCTTACATAGTATGGATTTCCTCATTTTCTGAAGTATTTACTAATGCTGGATGTCTTTGCTAAGTAAGTTAGTTACTCACTTTTTCAGCGTGTTGCAAGAACTGCCGACTACCAAGCCCTGAATTGAGGTAAGACATAGCAAAACCATAAAAACCAGAATTTGCTTGCAAAACCAAGCAAAGTTTACTGCATGGTGTGGAAAATGGAAACTTCAGTTTCTCAAAAATGTGTTGTTTGGAGTTAACCACCGAAATGACTGATTTAGGTGACTTCTGCTAACCAGATAGTGCCATAATAGGGTTACCTGTGCCTCGGTTCTGTAAAACAGATAATGCACCTTCTATTGCTACGCTAGGGCTTGTTCATTAGTTTTTATAAGATTTCTAGATAATTTAATGAAAGATGCCATAGAAATGCAAAAAATCAGCATTGTTTGCTATTGCAACGAAGGAAAAACCCCCAAATTTCCTCGCAGAAGAAGATGTCATGATGTGAGCTCAGCTCAGCTCAGTTCCACACATCCTGGTCATCACAGGAGGCGGAAAAATTGGCTTTGAAACCTTGCAGAACTGGAACTGGAAGCAGCCTCTTCGGGATCACTTGTTTAGGAAACACGGCACCTTTTTGTTGTGAGTGCCTTGGGCTCCCTTCAGAGCTGGGAACTTAGTTCAGCCACGTTTCAGATCTTCAATGTGGGCACCCACCTCATGTTTCTGACACGGGGAGGTGAATGTCACTGGGAGGGGGTTTATGGTGCTTACATTTGTCTTTCAGAGGTGCCACAGACCTGTGAGACTCCTGCGGGGAGGCCAAGGCGGAGGGATATGAAAATGTCACAGAATTTGCCTCTTGCCATCGACCATAGGGCTTGGAGGAGAATGAAGTCAGCAAAATATTTGATTCTTCTTCACCAGCTGAAAGGTGCAAAAATTCATTCCTTCAAGAACACTTTTGGGGGGTTAAAATACTCATGTAAGTATATACAGAGAGAGAGGGGTGTGTGTGTGTGTGTGCGCAGCTGTATGAGTACAAGGCCACAGAGATCCCTTGGGAAGTTATATCCTTGTGCTCATATGCCCAAATTCCCACTGGAGACAAAGAGCTGAGCATCTGAAGAGCAGTTTTTATATTGAATGCTACAGATAACAGAATTCACCGAAACCTCAGCACTTCTGTTCTCCCCAGTGCTGCGTGACGTCAGCTGGAAGTGCTAAAGACCAGAGGAAATGTATACATTTGTATATTAGTTTTAAAAAAACCCCCAAAACCAACCCTGTGTTGTTTTTAACATTGAAATCTTTGCCCTGTTCTTCTGAGTGTTGCAGACAGTCATGGCTCGGGCTCCAAAGGTCTTCCCACCCCAGTGTAGCCGGTGAGTAGTGAACAGATGCCTGGGTCAAGTCCAGTAGGTTGTCACCCAGAGCACTGGGGTGGCTTCTGCTTGGTGCATTCACCCAAGAGGAGACACTGGAGGAAGGGACCAGCCATGGGTCCTTTTTCTTGCCGGGAACCCTATGTTATAGTTCAGCAACGACGATTTGGTGTCGTTCCCGTGTGTCCCCTCCTGAGGTTCTCAGTGTCCGAGAAGGGATGTAGGAAGGAAAATAATGAGCCAAATTATGAATGTGCCACATTCTTGCCGAACAGGCCACGCTGGAGAGAAGCTCAAGTGTTCTTTCTTTCCTCACAAGTCACAGAGAACAGATTTAAAATGCAAAGCATGACTTTGCAGGCCCGGGCGTGTAAAAGAAGGAGGGGGGGGGGGGAGAAGGGTAGCCGAGGGTAAAATGCCATTGGCAGCACGTTGCAGGAGCATCGTTAGACATTGAGAAAGATATCATTAGATTAAAAAAGTGTCTTCACAGAGAAACAAAAGAGGAGGCAAGGCAGGGCGCGTCAGGATTGCCCAAGGCGAACTTCAGAGTCATTGCCGCTGACAATAGAGGCAGGGCCAGGCTTTGCCCGGGTGAGGGTCCCCCCAGTCCCAGGCAGGGTCCGAGCGGGGGCCGACAGACAGCGAGTGTCATTCTAGCCCAATAAACAGCCGACAGGGCTCCACATCTCCCTCTCTGCTCAAGATTAATTACTCATCTAAAATGACAGCTACTGTCTAGTGCCTAAAAGTAGTCGGGCGCCGCTGTCGCCCGTCCATGGTTCTTTAAGGACAAGCGGCTTTGTTCCTCTCGGGTGCGCTTCTGAATCTGTCTGACTCCTCCGTGACGTCTTTGGGAGCGCTTAGCAAAAGCTGACAGGTTTTTTTTCCTCCCCGGTTTTTATCGCTGAGGCTGAATAGGAACTAATCTCTTCACCGTATGTAACACCTATCGGGGCAGCTGGAGGTTTCTTAGCACCTCCAGATTCATTTTTTGATAAAGCTTACATAAAATAAAAGCTCCGTGATTTTGCTGACGTACCTTTGGAGCATTTCCTAAGGAAAACGTTGATCCCACTACACTCTTAAAAATTGGCCCTGGCGTATGAAGTCGGGCACCTGGTTTTCTAGCTTTTTCTTTCACCTTGTCAAGTAGGTTTAACGTTTGTGCCTTCTGTATTTTGTTGGTGTTAGAACGGGGAGTTCAACAGGCAAATTGCAGTGTGGGGGGATGTAAGAGGAAAACAATATTCTGTTGGGGTTATTCATGTGCTTTTGGATTTGATTTACTTCCTACTTCCTTATTTAATAACTGGGTTCCTTAAGTCTCCTTAAGCTTGAATGACCCACGTTTTGTTGCCGGGTCTATTCCAATGACCCCTGCCAAGACCCCTGCCCCAGTTCGTCTCTCAGACAAAAATGAATCTATTCCAGGAGCTATCAGTTCCCATTATCTCTAATTGAGCCTGACAGTTGGAGACAGGCCTCATTATTTTTAATTGGGCCCTATAGTTCTAGAGTTAAATTAAACACAATTTAATGCAGATAGCTCATATACATTGGTATGACAGAGTCAAATTGTATTTTAAGTTTAATGAAACAACAGGTTTTGTGTCCAGGCTTTGCTTTTACGTCGATTTACTGCTTTGAGCTCTGCATTATTTAAGGCTTGCCTCTTGCATGATGACACGCACATTAATTAGAATCTGACCTTGATCACACACCTGTTGAACCTTTTCACTACGGAGACTTCTACACTGAGAATCAAAGTGTAAGTGTAAAGGTGGTGGTGAACAGCTCTTTATTCCCCGATAAGCTCCGACTCTCTGTGGTGGATTCATACACAACAGTTAAGAGAGTTTGAAACAGGTTTGCAGTCACTTAATTGTGCAAATGTAAGAAACTCCTGAAAGTTTTCCCAGAACTCCTGAGTGGCAGTTTCAGTCAGAATTTAAAAATGCAGATACCTCTGTATACCTCAACAAGGGCGTTTTTACTGCTTCAGAACAGAGCAACTGGCCTTTTCCTGTCTCAAAGTGAACGTTTTTTTCACTATCAGGTGGTGCTTTTCTGTAGAAAGACCCCTGAATAAAGATGGAATTGAACCATCCTGTTGCACAGGTGCGTGTTGCTCTAAATATTATAAATGACCACGTGCTGAATTGTCACTGGGGAGGGATGTACTGGTCCATGCTGGTGAAGGAGCCGGTCTCACCGCCCTTACTTACAGTCTTCAGCTGTACAAGAGTCTGTAAAACCTTTCTCTCTGCTCTTTCTTTGCAGCACGAAGTGAGTCAGCAGCGGGCTGTGGGACAAAGTGAATTTGTATTGAATTTTTAGCTTTGCCGGCGTTATCGAAGCAGGTAATCCATCACCAGTACCCCTCGTTGGATTAAGATCGTGGAACCAAGTTTCCTGATTACAGAAGGCTTTGATTAAACATTGGATTTTCAGAAGCAAGTTTCCCTTTGCACAGGTAAGGTTAGCAAATGCTTCTTGCAAAGGGCATTTCCTTTACTTGCATTTGCTGTAGCTCCCTCTGCAGCTTCGCTTGGACGTCAAAGAAATACATTGCACCGTTGCTCTAATGAGATGTGACACACATAATCAAACTGGACATTTTTTCACAAAATGTGTGTTTAGGAATCCAAGACAAGCACCCTTCTGTTTGGAACGGCAGGAACTCTCGCTGCCTTAAAAGCTCAACCAGCTTGTATTTGGTAATTATATATTGTGTGTTTAATTAACAGATACTTAATCATGGAAATTATATGTCATCAAGCCTATGGGCTAGGATTGTCTTGGAGAAAAAAGAACAAAGATTTCCCAATGTTTATACAGTCACTGTACATTTCTAACAGCTTTCCTTGGCCTGTGTATGGGCATCCTTTCCAGACCAAAAGTCAGTTATGCCTTACCTCCAAGCTGCCTCTAAAGTTTCTTCTGAAGCACATGGCACCTGCAGCACAGGGTAACATCTAGAAGAGCACTCTGTTGGCTGTTGTACTGCACTGAATCTCAATTTTCTCCCTGCATTGTTTGGGGTTTTTTTGAACAAAGGCACCATCACAGATGAAAGGTCTGCTCTACCTTTCCTTCTTCCTCTGGGAAGTGATAATCACTTTTAGCTGGTAGGCACCGTTTGACATTTTAATGTATTTTTTCTTTATTAATTTGCAGGGATGTGCTTTATATTTTAGAGCAGCAGTAGGAAATATTTTCCATGCTGAAAGTCTGAAAGGACTCTCAGGTCATGTTGATGTGACAGTCACAGACTTCTCCCATCTGCAGCTCTCCAGGGAGTGCTCCTCCACTCCGGTGCCACCCTCATAAGTATTTCCAGCATGTTCAATTCCTCTTCTCCCAGCCAGGGCTTCTCTAACTCACTGTGTCCTTCCCCAGAGCTGTAGCCACATTGTGCAGAGCTCCTCAAGCCACCCCATCTTTCTCCCCCAAGGAATTTGGTGGGGTCAGGCATGGGAAGATGGAGGGGGAGTAGCTCAGGCAGGTGGGAAACTGTGGTGTGGGCAAGAAGGATGGAGGTTTTCAGGGAAAGAAACCAGTGCTAAGGAGAGGAAGGGAAGGGTTGGACCAGAAACTTGCAGGACCCAACTTGGTGATGGTGTTTAGGCTGGAGACCAGAATTTCCTTTCCCCTGTTCCAGAGAGAAAACAGGGGTGTGAGGGAGAGGTATGATTTCTCTCCCCAAATATTCTTAATTGAAGTAAAAATAGTTGCCAAAAAGAGTTTTGTTTTTTTTCCTAGTCCAACCAGACACTTGAAGGTACATTTGATAGCATCTCTGGAATGAATTTTTCATGCCCCCACTCAGTGTGCACATGCTACTTCAGACATAGCTCAATGCATGAGCTTCTCAGCTCTTCTACTCATTAGGTATTTCTGTTAGCTTTAGCTTGGCCAGCAGAAAAACCCCTCTTTTCCTGGCACTGCAGGAGGTCCCTGCTGTGACAGGCTAAAATACCAAAAGATACAAGGGGTCTGTCATATGCTGTTGTCTTTTTGATTGAACTTGGAGAGAAAAGGCTTTTGTATAGCTTGTGGCCAGTTAGCCAGCACACTCCTAATATTATAGGCACAGATTTAGCGACCTGCACGAGAAGTGAGATTGAAATAGATTTATTACAGTTTTCCATGCCCCAAAAACCATCTGTCTATGCTTGGTATTTGTAATGTCTTTCTTGGACATTAGCATGAAGAACAATTTATGTCTGTATATAGTTGTGCCAGGGAGAAGAGGTATTATTAGTCATATTTTACATATGGCACTGAAGCTTTGAGGGTGTATTTATGTGATAAGGGTACAAAGGTATGGAAAGATTGGGATGAGGTAGCTGTAAGTGGCTTGGATCCTGGAAAGCAGGCTACTTTCTGGGGATTTTCATACAGATGCTTGCTTTATTCAGCATTATCCTGTGTGCAGTGAGCATTTTCTGGGTAAATTCACACCAGAGGCTTGTGGCCAGGCAGAGCGCTGCATTCAGGTGTCACAAATCCTGACCCACCCTATCAGTCCTCTTGCTGTGCAGAGATAAGCTCCCTAGATGGGTAAAATACACATTCATTTACTAAATCATAATAGATTTATCATTCCCCATTATTATCAGAATATATCTGGAAATCCAGTCCTGCTGGTCTCTTTAAGTTTCTGTCATCATGAAACTCTTTCTCCTGTGTTGAGCCCTTCTGGGGATGCCAGGGAGAGCTTGCACACAGCAGCTCACACTGGAGCCTGGCAGAAAGCTCCCAGGGATGAAAGGCACCTTCTCCGGGAGCATAATGACCCCTTTCAGCCCCGGAGCTAAAATGCTTCACGTGTAACCCCCTCTGCTGTTAGCAGAAGAACCAAGTTAACAAAAACATTACTTCTGTATTTGTTGGACTAATTAACTTCTCTATGTTCCAGTACTCCAGTCAGGTCCCAGCATTGCTTGCTCAGGACATTTCTGTCTGGATGCTTTCCAGTTTAGGGTGAAATGTTAAATCATTGTTCTAAGAAATTCCTTGCAATTTCAAGTGCAAACAGCAGGATAAGCTCATTTTAAAAGAAGTGAGGGAGGTTTATTGTATTGTATTGCACGGGCTTATTGTACTGCCCAGCACAATGAGGAAGGTATGGAAAACATTTGCTCAAACACAATTTTTTCTGGTGGTTTTTTTCTTTGTTTGTTTGTGTGGTGTTTTTTTTTTTCTGGAATGCCAAATCCACGAGAAGATCATGAGACCCAGGCCATGGCAAGGTGGATTTTCCTGTTCCAAATACCAGTTCTGAGCGATGGCAGTAAAAGTTGAAATGTGAAACACGTCCCATTTTACAGGTAGGAAAACCCCGAGGCATTTGGTGGGTTGTTCAGTTGGACCTGTCATGCTCACATTTCTTGGTCACTGAACTTTTTAGTGGGATGTGTTTACCCTTCCACTGCTTGGGCAACAACCACCACCGTGTTGCTACATGAGATTCACAGGTTGTCATGGTCATGTTGGATTGATTTAATTATTTAATAATTGTAGGGGGGGAAAAGAAAGGCTTCTGTTTGTAACTGTCTCTCATCAGCAGGGTCTTCAAGCTGACTCACAGAAGGACAACCCTGGCTCTGTCGAGTAGTGATGATGGCACATCTGATCGAGTAGTATAGATGGCACATCTCTTGCTCAGCAGCACTGAGGTCACCTCTGGGCCTTAGATACAACGTGAAAACACCACATTCTAATCTCACAATGACAGGAGAAGAGTCTTGGCATCCTGAAATGTTTGATCTTGTGTGACTGTACTAATTCTGAAGTGCAGGGTGGTTTGGAGAGCCTCACCAGGAGCAGGTTGTGCTTTTGCTCTATTTTATCAAGATCAAATTATCTCCTGTTCCCTCTGGGTTTGGGTTTTTTTTTGGTTTGGTTTTGGGGTTTTTTTGGTGGGTTTTCTTGTGGGGTTTTTTTGTCTGCTTTGTTTCCTCTCAACTGGCTTGAGAAAGAATGTGGGTTATAAACAAAAGATGTCGAGGATTTAATTTAGCTAGTCAAAAAATACTCTTTTCAAATGGTAAAACTGAGCCTGAAAGAGGGGTCTGAGCTGCTGGTTTGAAAGGAGAGGACTTTTCTCAGTGCTCTATAGCCATCACCAGCCCCAGCCGTGATGGGAGAGACTCGAGCTGATGAATGGTTGGACTTGATGATCCCAAGGGTCTCTTCCAACCTATATGATTCTATGATTCTAATCTGCCCCGTGCCACCTTCTGGCACAAGGCCACCTTTGTACCTTGTCTGATATCCTGCTTTCTTCTCCAAATAATCTGTACAGGAAAGCCCTGTATAATTCACTGGCTACTTGCAGTTACGTGAAAAAAACAGATTAAAAAGTGAAATTGGAGTATTTTGGCATTTTGAACAGAGCAGTCCTATTTCTTACTTGGGATTTTTGGAATTAATGGGTTCAGGGGTGAATAATTGATAACCATTTTAACACGAGGGAGAATTCAATGAAATATGCACAAGAGGAGGCTGGGCACACGGTGAAGAATTTCCCTTTCCCTTTTGACTGCAAACAATCCTTTCGGATCTGGTCACTGAAGACAACGGGCAATGAAATGGGTGTGTGAAAGAGGAGGAAACCAGATATTATGTTACTTAAAAGTCATTCATCATGTCACAGGAAGGCAGGAATCTGAACTCCTGAAATAAATAATGGCTAAAGGTGATCTCTCTGCACAAAGGTACCGTAGCATGAAGCCATGAAGCCGCTTCCAGCTGCTAAAATATTCCTCCTGTAATTAGGCCAGCCAGCCAAGCGCTGTGCTTGCGGTGTGTCCAGGGCACGTCAAAATGATGTTCTGGGTGAGACATCTCCTTGCAGTGTCTGTAGAAATGAAGGTACTGCTCCGTTGTGCAGATGGGAACGCAATGCAGGGTTCTCATCTCTGCTTTTGCCAATGTGGATGCCGAAGTAAAGCAGAATCCTGGGTCAGGTTTTCAAGCCCGAGTGGCAAAGGCGGTTTGAGGAGCCCCATTCATATCTGCCCATTATGGCACCTTAACTCCAGGTACAAAACCAATTCTCATTTTGCAGTTCTCAGCAAAGAATATGATTTCCTTCTGTCTTTTAGTTCCATGTCTGTTTTTTCCTACTCTGTGCCAAACAATTCCCCAGCATTCCCTACTGAGAATGGATGGCGTGAAAAGATCTGTCCAGTATTGTATCTGGTGGCAACTTCGAAGTTGTAACTGTCTGAGAGGGCAACGGTGCTTTTGTTGGTGGTCCAGGTACACCTGGCACATCTAGCAGTCTGGGCCACTTCACTGAAAATGTACTTGCCTGGTTTGTGTGTAAAGAGGGTGACTTTGGGATGAGGATGGGCACAAAAGCTTCTGCCAGCAAAATAAGTGGTTGTGAGGGATCAACACGGCGCTTATTTCCAAGAATTTGGCTGCGTGTGAGCATGCTTTGTTCTTCCATCTCCTCTACCACGTGGTGATACACTCAGCTCCACTTTCTTCTCTAGCCCTACATAAACTGAAGAATTTTCCTTGGCATTTCTGCACTGCAGTCAGTAATACACAGTCATACGCTTCTCGTCTATGCGTTATGCTGTGCCATGTTATATCACTTTTGCTCTCCTCCCTTTGCTAGAAGGTGCCTGGAGATCTAAACTGAGTTGGTTTGCAGTGTTTATCAGCATTTCCTATGATGCAAATGTACACAGAGGCTGCAGAAGTTACTCTAGGGGACTGGGAGCCTGAGCCTTCGCTGCTGCCCAGTTGCCTGTCGGTACTCGCCGCTCTTTGGATCATAGGCACCAAACAAATAGGCAGAGGCATTTTAGGTGCACTGCACGACACGTAATGGGGAATCAATTGCTAGATAAAGCCTGAAAGGATTTACTGAAGCTTCTCTCTGAGTTTCTCTTTATTTAAGCAGCTGTAGAATTGGCTTGAAGCTGGAGGTCTTAATTTTTCATCAGCTAGTGTGTGCGGGACGGTGCAGCGAGGAGGCCAGCGGAGGCAGGGCTGCCTCTCCTTAGATCTGGTTACAACATGCCAGGACCCTGTAGGGGAAGAACAGGGAGAATACAACATGTGAATGTGAGCGTTGGGTACTCGTACCTTACACCAGTGTCTTGAGCCTTCCTTGGGGGTGAGCCTGTGCCCTGTCAGGGGAATGGCACGTTGCGCAGCGGGGTGAAAAGATCACAGAGGTTGCAGCAATGCAGGGAAGTTAGTAAAATTTAGTGTGGGAGTTGGAGTGGCATTAAAGATTAATGTGTAGTCTTAGCATCTGCTCCTTCTTTGTAGGATATCAGCACTTTTAATTTTTAAGCATGTCTTAGCCTCAGCCTGGGAAGGGAGATACTGTAACCCAGAGATATACATTATTAACCTTAAAGCTTCCAGCTGGAGTCAGCTCCTACACCCTCTGAGGTTCCAGTTTCTGAACAAGCACATGAGTACCCACCACCCAGTCTGCAAGACTAGCACAGTCCTGGACTGGACTGGGCTGGCTCCAGGGGCAGTTTTAAAGCAGCAGAGGGATGTACTCACTTATTTCAGTAGCTGGTAATTAACATATAATGCTTATACCGACTCATTAAAGATCACCAGTGCCTGCAATGTAAGCTCAGGGAAGATACAGTTTCTAGTTCTTATCTTGGAAAAGCAGGCACTAAGTGTATGCAAGAACCGTAGGACAAAGTCCCTGGCTCACTCAGTAAATTATTGATGGGACTCTATTCGGGTGCGAAGGCAGTCTCCTACTCGCTGCACAGTGTTACGAAGGACCTTAAACAAGTTCAAAGCACCTTTTGAATGGTTTAGCTGGAATAATTGTTAACAGCTGACTTTAAGAGCATCCAAGATGGATACCCAGGTAACTTTAATTCTTAGTGGCTATAGTGATAGTTGTATTGCAACTAGCTGGAGATGTAGTTCCATGTGACATTTCTGTTAACTGCATTAGTGAATACTTGAATTTCCATGGGCTAAATGATGGTCTAATGATTTGGGGAATAATATTTTTCTTAAAGCACACAACTGATATACTTCAGCCACAAATAACTAGGCTCAGTTTAAAAACGTCAGGGTGCAGACGTGTGTGTCGCGGTTGGCTTGGACAGTGCGCCTTCAGCAGTGAGAACGGCTTTCACCCTCGGTACCTCTGCGTGCAGAAATGCTGGCTTTCCCTCTCTGTGGGCTCACTTAATTTACTGGACTTTGACAAAGAAATGTCGTGGAAGCCATGACTGGGGTGACATCTCACTTGCATGCAAATGAAGTCTTGGCAGAGGAGATGACAGATGGAGCCCCAGCATCAAACCAGCTACTTTTCTCCAACAGGATGTTAAAATTCAAAGGTTGGTAACAGCTCTTGCAGTTCAGGTGCTGGTTTCTCGGTGCCTGGTGATGACTTTCTCTTGCCATAGACTGTAGCAAAACTTCCAGGGGAGATTCTGTAAGACCTCTGTAGCAGACCTGCGTCACCAGTTGAGTGTCTCTACGTGCTGAGGAAGTTCTGAAGCTGGCCCGTCTGGACCCGTGGCCACAGTCTTGGTGTGGCACTGCCGCTCACAACCCCCGTCAAATCTCAAATCACAGAAACCTGGGGACAGTTTTTGTAGGACAGACATCCAGGAAACCTTGACAGTCTTGGTCCAGAGCTGACTCGTAGGCAAATAAAGGGCATGGCTGTGATCTACTTAGCGCACATTCCACTTGCTGCAGAGTAACTCGGTTAATCCCTCCCTTTATTTATAGAGCATCGGCGTGTTGAGAACCTGCTGAAAGGAAAAATGGGTCCTTGGCACCTCCTTTGCTCCTCTTCCCCTCAGAAAATCCTGGTCTGTGTTTGGCAGGGACGAGCTCAGGCTGGCGATGCGTTTCGTGAAGGTCGGTTGCGCAGCGGCGGTGGTGGCCGCAGAGCAAGCAGGGCTGAAAAGCTTCCGAGAGAGAGAGCTGCTCCATCAAGCGATTGGGGTGGAGAGAGTCAGCTCGGGAGATACAGGGAGGGAGGCCCTTGCAGGGTTTGTTGGGGGGGGGAGGTGGAACTGAAGTCAGGAGTGACACTAGGGGCTGCAGCAAAGGTGGTCACTGCTGGGAGCAGCAGTGACATGGAGCAGAGGTGGCAGCTGGACTGGAGTTTTGCCCCTGGCAGCGTGAAGACCAAATGACAGAGCTTGATGCGGAAGCCAAAGAGAAGTAAGCAACCTATTCTCACATAAAAGGTGACGGAGGCAGAACGTGGCAGAGCATTTGAGCTGCGTGTTCTGAGTCAAGAGAGAGGAAAAACAGTGGCTAAAGGCAAGAGAGGATTTAATTTTTAATTAGCCATAATTAATTCCTTCCACATCTTACGTCTGGTGAGAACACGGAGTGAAAGGAAGCCATGGTGGGTTTGCTTCGATGTACTGGAGTACTGGAGAGGGAGATGAAGGGCTGTATTTTAGTGAGCTGAACACTGCTGAGCTCAGAGAGCATGTGGGTGTCTGGCTGTGCAAGGATCCTGCTGAATCTACTGGGGTTTTGCTTATTGTGATGCCGGAGGATTTTCTAACTCTGCATGTGATTTTTGGTGCTGCTGCTCGATAGTGCACAGTCTGGCTGAACTGGAGCTGGCAGAGCCCCCTGTTCAGTGATCCAAATGGAAGCATAGTCTGTGGGATGTGATGGGTACCATTGGGGTTTGTAGCAATGAGGGAATCCCTTTTTAATAATAGTTGTAGAAGGCTTGAAAAGAATTCTTCCTTTGGGGAAAAAACCAAAGTATTTTATTTTATCCAATTAAATAAAATATTTATTCTTACCTTTCCCTTTTAATGTATATTAGTTTGACAGATCCAGACTTAGAACCAGCTTTTGTACTGTACTGGTACTCAGTACCAGCTTTTTGTACCTGGCTGCTTTTGCAACTTTGCTCTGGAAGTTTTCCTTCCCACTGTTGTACTACCTGACAGGTATTTGACATAAATTACAGTTAGCAGACAAAAAAAAAGCCCAAAAGCTTGAAGGAAAACTTGTTTGCCCTTGTCAGATAACCCCATGCAGGTTCTTTGGCCCTGCTGATGTTAAACCTCCTCTTTCTTTATCCATCCTCCCCCCAGAAAAGCAGCCGGGACCTGCATTTCTCATTTTGAAAGACGCAAAGCAGCGGTACCCTGCTCCTTCTTCCCAGTTTGTCCTTTTGAAGGTCAGCTTTAGAGACCATAAGATCAGCCCAGTAATTCTAATAGGATCCCTGAGTGATTCCTCAGGCAATAAGCCTTTGTGTACCCTCACCCTGTCTTTCGCCAGCTCTGGAGCTCTGGTGTTGTGACAGTGTTTGGGTGTCCCCAAGCCCTCTCGGCACACCACCGGCTCCTCATTCCCAGAAGGGTTTATTAACTGGTTGTAATCTGCCAGGGACAGGAGCAACATCCTCTGCTTTGCTAAGCATTGAATTCAGGATTTGCAATGGAGCTGGAAGGGGTGGAGGAAGTTCTCCTGTTTAAAACCAAGCTTTCTTTCCTCCCTGTCTGGCCTGGGTGAGCGCTGGGCTCACCGCTCTGGTGTGGGCTGGGGCAGTGGGGGGCTCTTCTGGGAGTGGGGAAGGGGGGACATGGCCACTGCCATGGAAATAGAGATTTTTACAAACATAATGAAAAGCAAAACAAAGAACGTATTACCAGCAACCTGAGCTGCTCAGGAGCAAACAGCAACGTACGTATGGTCTGGCTTTGGCATGGCCTTGATTTTTACTCTTCAACAGGACGCCCTGTCTGGTTATTTACTGTCTTAATGGCAGGAGAGAGAATTCCAGCAAACTCCAGCAAATTCCAAAAGAACTCCCCAGGCCCAGCACGTTCATTACCACCGAGGTTGTTGTCATGTCCTCTGAGGCCGTGTCGCAGACAGAGCGATGCTCTTCACTCCCGAGGGGGAAGCAGCAATGTGTTTATTGATAGAAGGAAATTATTTAACAGAGTTTGGTGGTAAATGCCACGGTGGTTTAACAGGAGTGGATGGTGAGGGGCACTCGGTTATTTCCTGCAGGAGGACAGGGCCAGGCAGAGCTGTCGGGGGGACCCTCCCGTTGAGGTGAGGTTCAGAGAGGACCCCCTTTGCTTCCTATACTCTTTCTCTGAGAGGTCCTGGGTGATGCTGGAGCCACTCCTACCCCCAGACTTGGTCAACAGTTTATGTCTAAAGGATTATATACACGCAATCAATCCTTTCTATCACTGAGCTGAAGTTTCAGAGGAGCATGCTATTAAGTCACTTACAGAGAATCTCTCGAGGTAAGGAATCTCTTGGTCACAAGAAGTAACCTTGAGATGCGTCCCTACCCAAGGGGAGATCCTGGTGAGCAGAAGTAACCTTGAGATGTGTCCCTACCCAAGGGGAGATCCTGGTAAGCAGAAGTAACCTTGAGATGCGTCCCTACCCAAGGGAAGATCCTGGTGAGCAGAAGTAACCTTGAGATGCGTCCCTACCCAAGGGGAGATCCTGGTGAGCAGCCCACAGTTGTTTGGGAGAGCACAAAGGCTTCTTGGGCTACTTACTAAAGATGGGAAAAATGATTGACCAGACCAATGGATGCAGGTGGGAGGCAAGAGCAGCTCCCCAACTTCTCCTTGCTCCCCACTTACGCTGCTTTTCTCCCATCTCCCCTCGTTGCCCACCCCCAGCAGAAAGGAAATACTCAGTTTGACCTCTGGGAAATTTTCAGTCACCATAAATAGTGCTCTGTGAGAGGAGGGGCTCTTACAGGAGAGACTTACAGCCTCATAAAGGCGATGTGTTCTTTTCCTCCAAACCTCCCCCCTGTTTTATTTTTTCATGTGTAAAGCATTTACTTCTAAATCACTGTCAGTATTTCTGCTTCCTCAAATAACATTCAGCTCTAAGTATAAAAAAAAGCTACTTTATGCCCTTGTATGAAACTCTTTAAAAGAAAGCTACCAATTTTAGGTAGACTTAATTTTCAAGAAGAGGAATATATACCTCAATAGTAACACTTTCTGATTCAAACATGGACCTAAATCCAAACATTTCATATCGCCTCCTGACAGGCAATACAGGAAACCACAAAAGCATCTGCTGGTACATTGGTCTCATATTCATTAGCGTGTAATTACGTTACCACCTGACTTCTGACAGCAGTTGTCTTTACTCTTTGTGCTGAATTCAAGCCCCGTGCTCCTGGCAGACTATACATTTCTGTATGTTCTTGCTTCTTTTACCCTCCTTAAGCACAAACAAAACAATTTCAGATAGCAAACATCGTGCTTTATTCTTAAATACTGCTAGGATCTCAAACCAAAGCTTCCTTTTTTCTTTCCCAGGCCAGGAAAAAGAAAGGTTTTACAGCAACTGCACCGGTTTTGTTAGTGTTTAAGGCCATGAAGTGATTAAAACTCTTGTTGCTCCTTTGAAACATGCTGCTTCTCTTATCTGTTTTACCTATTTTCACAGGTTTTCCTTGTTTCAGATGATTAAGTTTCCCTGTGTCAGCCCTTCAGTAGCCTTTTAAGCATATGAGCAGGGAGCTGAGTCACCTCTGCTTCCAGCCTGCAATATATCGTACGCTCGGAGTGAGCGGTTTTCTTTCGTGGGGGTGGAAGGAGGGTTATTTTTTTACTCTTTTCTGCTTGGCTTGCTTTAGGTTATCTTTTTGTAGCCACATGGAAGAAGTGGGGGTAATTTCAGAGCTCTTTGTAAGGTTTTGGGGGGTTTTTTTAATGCTAAAGTGTGCTTTAAAATGAGAATTTCTGGCTGTATAAGGAGTGTAAAACCCTTTTGGTGAAGCAGGAGCCTGACTCGCAGTGTCTAGGTAGTGATGATTTTCTTTCTTCCCAGAGAGGGAGAGCTGGTTCTGGAGCTGTTTGCAGAGAATGGTGTGACCAAAGGAGAAGGGAAGGAGCTAATTTTCACCTCCTCGGAGAAGAGAGGGAGATTTTTCTGATCGGTGGAGAAGGGGGCTTGCAACATACACACATACCAGAACATCTGGGGACTCAGCACTGCTTGAGAAGTTTTGGGTTGGGTTTGGTTTGGTGTTTTTTCATTAAATAAATCCCCAAACCAACAGAATAACCTTTGGTGACCCTGATGGGTGAGCCCCACCGCACGCAGAATGCTGGAGGCGCCACCACCATCCCCTTTTGCACTTACTGTGGAGCAAAAAGGACTTGGTTGCTGTGAGGGGGATCACTCCTCTCCTTCCTTTTACTTCCTCTCTGCCCCCATCCCTGTAGCAAGGCAGGGTGCTCACCTGTTCTCTCACCTGATTTCAGAGCTGGGGGCAGCAATGGGAGTTCTCCAAATGGGTACTGTGACCAGACCCTTCCTTCTCTCAAAAATTAGCTTGTGTGCACTGTAAAGTATCGTGAGGGTAAAGGGGTGTCTTCTGAAGGCAGCACCCTACCTTTCATTTCCCTAAGTTCCTCCTGTACTCAGCCCCACTGGCTGCTGACCGCTCAGTGCTGCAGCGGCTGCGAAGCACATCCAGTCCGTCCCCCTCTGCCGGATGGGTTGGGTGGTGGGGTACCAAAGGCTCTGCTGGAGCTTCAGGTGGTTCATCTCCAGAATGAAGCAATTAGGTGACCTATTGATGACGTCTTCATGCTCGACTTTCTGGATTTAAATGCTTGTGAGTGAAGCACTTTGTGTGGAGGGGGGGTCTAGGAACGCTAAAACCTTGGGGAAGGTCTGATAAAGATGTTTTCTGGGTCAGTTTGAAGGAGGTTTGCAATTTATTCACAAGAGCATTCCCTGCTCCATTGTGGCTGCCTCTCCAGGCTCTGTTGAAATATTTACGCTTGTCAGTAAATTTGCAACTAGATAATGAGTCCGTGCTCGCAGCGTCTTCGGATGCACCCTCTGAGTTCTTCCTACCTGCCTGCCAAACTGCAGGCTCAGCATCTGATGCTTCTTCAAGCCTGACAAACCAGGCCCAGAGCAAGTGCACGTCCTAAATTAATGTGAGCATCTGGGTGACCTTTGCTGTAATTCATGTGAATTAGACCTTGTGTTGCAGCCTCTGCGAGTTGCTATTTTTGCAGTGGTTATTGAAGCAGCCCTTGATTTTGGGGGGCTGTGCTATAAAGACTGGCTTTTGTGCTGGGAACCTGGAGTTGTAATCTTCTTTTGGACAGCAATTTGTTGGTTTTACGTGTCATTCATCTTGTCCACCTTCAGTTTTGCCACTGAGTTGTCACCTCCCTCGAGAGGAGTGATCACACAGCCCAGCTCCTCTTTGCTTTCCTGTGCCCAAAGGATTTTATTCTGGGGGGGATTGTGTTGGAATGTTTCTATGGGAGTTGTAATATAGAATCATAGAATGGTTAGAGTTGGAGGGGACCCTAAAGATCATCCAGTTCCCACCCCCCTGCCCTGGGCAGGGACACCTCCCACCACACCAGGTTGCTCAAAGCCCCATCCAGCCTGGTCTTGAACCCCTCCATGTGTGAGGCAGCCACAGCTTCTCTGGGCAACCTGGGCCAGGCTCTCACCACTCACAGCAAAGAAGTTCTTTCTGGCATCTAATCTAAATCTCCCCTCTTCTAATTTAAAGCTGTTAACCCTTGTCCTGTCACTGCACTTCCTCTCCAAATCAATATGCTCCATATCAATGACTTGTTTTTGCTGTGTCCAGAAGCTTGGGTTGTTTTTTCCTCTAGTTCTCTCTTCTGACCATCTTGACGACTTGTAAATACATGTGTTCACTGGGGGTTTATTAAAACTTAACTCTGCAGCCAGGAGTCAGGAATTTTTGCTGGTTTTTTTTTTTTCTCTCTAGAATTCTAGTGTAAGAATGAAGACTTGTGATTGTGGGAGTGTTCAAACCACGAAAGGTTGGCTGATTTACCTTTTTTTTTCCCAAGATTTCTGTGTGGCTGGTGCAGACCTGCAGCCCGGCCGGAGGGCTGGACCGTCTGCCCACACCACCACGCAGTGGGAGAGGTCCCTCTATCCCTTTCTTATGCCGAGTAGGAATAGTGTCACGCTTGTTCTGAGCAGCCAAAGTCCTGGTTGAGCCCAAAGAAACGGTGGTTGTAAATTCAGAGGGACTGCAGTCTGAGCTAGGCAGAGGGAATAACTCTTCCATCTTCCCTCTAGCTTGGTCGGGGGGGTTTATTTTGAGTGGTTTTTTAGTGGTGGCCACGTCCTACCGTGTGTTTGCTGCAGTTATTGGAGCAAAACCAAGCTCTGGCCAACACAGAAGGCTTCCTAGCAAGGTACCTTTTCCTGTTAATCTGCAAGACTTCTGAATTTGTGAACTGGCTGTTGTTTGATGCTGCCCCACTGTAATGTGCAGAGAGTCAGATACGCAGGGACCGTCCTTCTCTTTCCCAGAAGCTGAATAAATCTGCTCTCCCTTCTTTCCGGGAGCTTTAACTCTGGACATTAGCTGGAAATCTGGAAATCTGTAGAGAATACAGTTATGAAGTTTATTGGCAATTTGTGCTTTCTAATAAGACGCCCTGTTCTGCAATTAATAAATACTCGGGATTCATCAAGGGGCTGCTCTGGTGCAGAAGCAGTAAATCTAAGCACGTCAGTGCTGAAGCAAACTCTGGCATTTATACCTAAAAAGCAGTGAGTGAGAGTGGGAGCAGTGAGTGTCTGTGTTCTGGCCTGGCAGGATTTGTGGCCTGGGCTTAGAGTCTTAAATTGTGTGAATGAGGTGCGATCGCTCTTGCTTTCCTCGCTCGTGACGCTGGTGTTTCTGGGACAGGGGGGCAAAAGTGGGGTCTTGGGCAGCATCTCTGCTGAGGGCAAGACAGGCTGCCAAAGCAAAAGGCTCTTTCCTAGCAGTTGTTACGGCTTTGCCAATTCTAAGGTTACAAAGAAGTGGTTTATGCTTTTAGATCAGGTGCCTGAATGCATCGGTGCCGGCTGGCAGTGCTGTAACCTGGGGTTACTGCTGCAAACTGGAAGGCCAGAGGTGAACTGGGACTTCTGGGGCGAGGAGGGCGATGTTACATTTACTCACCCGGTCCAGAAGAGCGGGCTTCCTGGCACCAACCCAAAAATTGAGCTGCTCATATTAACCTGACAGGCGATTGTTTTATTAAAGCTGACGTGCTGAATGGGACTCTTTTTAATGATANACCCAACATTGGCACCGGTTTCGTGCCATGAGCCGCCCGGCCCGGCCGAGGGAGACCCCGTGTAACAAGAAAGAGTTGCTAAGAACAAATCTCTATTGTTCCCCGTCATCTTTAAATGAGTGTCAAAGTAGGCAGGGGGGCTTTGACCGTTAACCGCACAATTTAGCCTGCCCGTTGTGTCCGGCAGCCCCCACCGCCTTGGAGTTTCTCGGATGAGAAAAGGCGGCCTCAGCCCCTTATAAATGGGCCAACTCTTCTCCTTTGTGTGCAGACTGCCCAGTGTGAAATCTGCAGTGACGTTAAATGTTTTCTAATGAATAATTACTGAAAGGAAATGGAGGAATATATGTGTAATGGATTGTAGCGCATTAAAATGTTTTATTTTGGGCACAAAAATGTTGTCCTTCACCAGCGCCGCGATTGTTTCAGGGAGCCTTTTGTGGGGGTTTGATTCTCAATGGATTATCTGTGAGCGCTCGCATTTCAAATAGAAATCAAAAGGGTCCTTTGGCAAACTAATGTTTTTCAAAATGGCAGCCATGAAGCCCATTTAGTATTTAAAGTTTGGGTTTTAAAGAAATGTTTGAACTCTGGAGATTTTCTCACTTTTTTTCTTTCTTTTGATTTATGAAAGTGAAGTGGTTCACCTCGACCTCTCCTCTATTGAGAAAGACAGACAGTCACCCTTTAACAAGTCTATAGCAGACTATGCCCTGGAGACAGACAAGAGGCCTTAAGAACTGTTGGCGTTTCCCTAGGCTGTTGATTAACCTTAAAACCCTCTTATTCTGTATTCTTTTGAAAAGAAATTAGGTTACAATGTGTAAATTTTTCCGCAGTATAATTGTATTTATGAATTCTGGTGCCTTGCAAAGTGTGTACAGTAGTGCAAGAAGGCCCGAGTTCCTCGTTACAGACCCAAGGCGTTGTGCTGCCGCTGCGTTTCCAAGCAGGCTGGATATATAGCATTTTGGTCTCATTGTAAACGTGGAAGAGGTTTCCAGAGATATAGGGGCTGGTCTCACTGAGATGTCTAAAAATTGCCTCGTGTTCGTCGCCGGCTTTGCTGCAATCGGACAACCGTAACTCGGGCACTTGATGGAGATCTGCTCTGCTTTACTCTGATTTATGCAGGGCTCTAGTTTATCTGAGAATTACCCTGAACTGATTAATGTTTATGAGCCCACGCCAAAGTTTCCACAGTAGGAGGGTTTCTTTGTCACCCTGGGCTTGCTGTTATTCTTGGCTCCAATATGCCCAACTGGTGCCAAGCAGACAGCGGTACCGGCTCTTTGGTGGCCATCAAACCCAACTTCCCTTTGGGCATGAAGGGATGGGGTCCTGACTTCTACCAGAGCAGATAGTGTGCAGGCAGCTGCCTGTAGCTTTTCCAGCAGCATTATGGCATGCAGTAATCTTGACCTTGAGGTCACTGCCAGAGTTGAAGGAAGAGACATGATTGCTGGGACCTGTCCTTGCTCTCCCGTTGACCTTGCCAAGCATCATCTTGCAGAATGGCTTTCTTTGCCGCTTTTTACAGTCAAGCACCGTCACGGCCCTTTTGGCCAACCTCTCCTGAGAGCCACAGGTGGAAGAAGGTGGAGCAGAGCCCAAGCAGTTTCCTTGTTATAATCCTTGCAGCGCTGACGTCCAGTTTTCAGGACTCTTAATGAGCGAATTCCTGTTGCGCACAAGGGGTGCAGGACTGGGTCAAGGAGCGCTGCCTCTTGCAGTAAATGAGTATTTCCAAAACAGAGCCCTGATGTTTCTAAAGGAATCTGTGTTAGCAGTGGTGCTCCAAGCTCATCTGTCCCGAGCAAGTCTGAGACTCTCATGTCTATTTCAAATCTTGTTTCTAATTTAAAGATGGCTCCAGGACCTGCTGTGCCCCGTTCCTGTGGCACAGAGTTATCTTTGCTTACATCTCAGGGCTGCAACAACAGAAAAAGAGGCAAAAAGGTTGTAAGTGTTTGGTGTCACAGCAGATTTCCAAGGATGCCAGCTGGAGATGGAGCTGAACAAACAGACTGAACTCTGCTTTGGGATCACTGCGTCCAGCCTTCCATCAGGCTCTGAGTTTGGGGGTGGGAGTGGGAAGCTTTTTTTACAGAGATTGTAGCAAAAACGTGTGCTTCTTGGTAAGAATTATCTCTCTGTTACCAAAACCTGATTTCACTGGGAAATGGATGGTTCTAAATAAACTTGGTCTGTTAACCAAGTGTTTCTTTCCACTCCTATGTGAGAATAGAAATTATTGAGGGGTTTATATTCTAAATTTTGTAATTCTCTTGTTCATAGTCAATATTTATTAGCTGAGGGTAAGTCAGAAATGCCTTTGCCTGTCCCAGCTTCCTGGATGGTGCTGTTTGCCTGTTTTCCTCCATGGCTCTCAGCCACGGGATAAGATATCTCATCATCTTAATGTTGCTGTAAGACCAGACAGAGATATTTCGTGGTGCAGGAAGGGTTCTGCTGTTTCTGTTAGACCCTGGTCTCACTGTGAGTCCCTTTAGGAGGACACTTGGTTATCCAGAGAGGATGGACTAGGGTAGGAAGCTTCCTAAATGTGGATCCCTTTACAGGAGTAAAAGCATCATCTGGAGGATGGTTGAACAGACCTGAGAGGTCACTTGCTGCTGCTCATGGATCGCTGGCTACCCAACTTGGGTGGGTGGGTGTTAGTCTGTTGATAATTGTGCAGAGAAGCAATAATGGGGAGAAATTGTTGTCTTTAACAGCTGGGTAGAGGGGGAGAAAGAGTTGGCATCGTTTGGGAGTTGGCAGCAACCGGAAGCCCAACCCGAGAAGTCACTTTTGGGGGGAGAAGCTGTCTGCTGCATGTGAGGAAAGGGGTAATCGGTGAAAACTGTCAATCTGCAAGTAAAAATGGGGTTTGCAGTGACCTCTAGTGGGGAGCCAAGCTCGGAGCTGCGGGGAGAGGGTGAGGAGCTCCTTCAGGGGTGAACGCTTTTGAGCCTGGATTTGTTCAAATTGCCCATCAGAAGGGTTAGAGCCCATCGCTTCATCTTCAAACTCGGACTTCGCTTTTTGGGCGAGATCCTAAAAATCTCATCAAGCCCTGCTGCCGGCAGGGCAAACCTCATCACAGCCTGAGTGCTGACAGTGTGTTAGATAATTCATTAAACCAGGAGGGTGTGAGCATCCCTGCCCAAGGAGGGAGGTGAGCAATCAGCCAGACACATGATACTTGGTGTCAGTGGGCCTTAACTTCAGCCCTGTTAACTCTTTGCGGATGAAGAGCAAGGCGGGAGATGACACGCCGCCGCCGGGGGGACGCAGGTAAAGGTGGAGGCGTGTGTGAAATAAAAGCACTTTAGAATTTCTAGGATGGGGGTGAGGGAATTCAGCATCTCTGGCAGGTTAGGTTGGGTTGGGGGCGTGTGGAGGATCCCTGAGAAGACTTTTCTGGGGTTTGTGGTGGGTATGGGTGGCCCAAACAAACCAGGAGTCTGGTGGTTTGCGTGGCTTTTTGCTGTCAATAAGCTTTTTGCTGTCTTATACAAAAAGAGATCAATTGTATAAGAGGCTGCTTGAAGGATACCCTGAGGGAGATGGTGCCCACCTGAGGATCTCACCTCTTCTTTGGATTTGCATGGGCAGCATGTGGTTTGGGTTCTTCTAACGCTTCCCAAATAGCTGTGGCATCACAACTGATCCTTTTCTTCCCCTACACGTTAATCTCTTCTCTTCTCTGGTGTTAAACCAAAGAGGGAACAGCAATTAACTCTGGAGCCTGTTGAAAAATGACTTTCTGAGCCTCTGGCAAAGATAAGTAATCATTTTGCGAAGTTTCTTTAAAAAAAAATCGAGTGTTCCTTGCCAAGTCTCCTTTCTTTGTTACAAACTTTGTCAAAGAAACTGGTCTGTTGCTTCTGACCTTAATTTGGGCTGTTTTCAAGAGCTGCACATCTCATGAATTTGTGTTGTGATCACTTGTGCTTCGTGGTTTCGGTGTTGACAGACAAATCCCTGTGGGAAAAGCAAAAGCCCTCATTGTAGCGAGGGAGAGATTTTCTGATAGAGCTTGTGTCTCAGTAGGCACGAAAGAAATCTCCTGACTCTTAAGTGCTGAGGGAAGGAAAACAATCCTTTAAAAAGAGCAGTGTCTGGCTGGGATAATGTTCACTGGTGAGTCCTGGGGGGGTATCTCTTACTGAGGCACCAGGTAAGCACAAAACTTGGAGTGAACTTCCAGAAATGGGGGAGGGGACAGGGTGGTCAGTGGTATCGTGGTAATAAAATTGCCTGACCTCAGAAACAGCCAAACACTGAGAAAATCTGGGCACAAAGTAGCTTGGAAAAGAGTGTGGGATTTTTGTCTAAAAAGACCAGTGAAGAGTGTCGCTTACCAATTAACATACGAGTGAGAGAACTGGGTTAAGGAAACCTGATCAGGTGGTTTCAGGCTTATTCTTTCATGCTTCCCTGCTTGGAGAGAAGGTAAAAGTTTCTCGTCCAGCTTGTCTTGGGTGCTTTCTCAGGACAAACCCACCTTAGGCTGTTTATAGCCTGTCTTTCTGGCAATATTACCAACTCTAACCTTGCCAGGCAGCTGCCCTGGTAGCAAGATAAGAGAGTCAGGATGATGAAGGCAACAGTTTCACTGCTAGATGGTCAAGAAAGTATTAGGGCAAAAGAAATAAAGTAAATATCTATCTCTAAACTCTGGCATTTCAATTATGAAACAGGTACTTGTTTGATATTAAGAATATTACTGTTGCAGCAACTTATATGGAGTAGGTAGGGGTGTGTTTTCTTTAAAAGCACCATATCATTTGGTAACAACCCCCCCCCCCGTAGATGGCACTGCCAAATAATGCTGCTCAGGTGGGCTAGAAACTTAATTAGAAAATAGTACTCTGGTAATTTGCATTATAGCTGCCCATTTGTCTCACTTGTGAGCTTGTAGCTTTACTGTACTGCTAGAAACTTTTGCAGAATAGATATTTATTTTTATAATTGGGCTATTGCCAAGGCAGTTGAAATTCCTCTTTAAGAGCTGACTGTTCTGAGCTTCCCTCTGTCATAAAGAATAGTGTGTAGTTGGGCCCTCCTCGTGTTAGTGAAATCCCGCTTCTAAATCTACCAAGCCTTGGTGGCCAAAGTGCTGCCATCGTCCACCAGTGCTACGTAGGCTCATCCCAAGCACCTACCTCCAGAGTCAGGGTTTGCCAAAGCTTCAGGAGGAGAATAGCAAAGGTGCTGGGGTGATGGACATGACCCTGAGTCTGAGGAGCTGCCGTGTGCCTTCAGCTGGTGGCTGCTCTGCTGGTTCCTCTACCCTGATTTGCAAAGCCTGGGAACCCTAAAAGGTAAGCCACTCAAAGTGCAGTGACTTCATTTCTGTCATAAGGGAAGTATTTTATGCATTAGGGCAGGAATTTTTCTCTGAAGTGTGTAATCCTGGTGTTTTTAAAAAGGACCAAAAGACCCCCTGAAAACACCGACCTGGCACGCTTTTGACTGCAGAATGAAGAATATCCTGTTTGTCTATTTGCCAGCATGAAATCATCAGCTTGATTTAATTAAATAAAAAGCATACAATTTATTCTTCTAGCCCAGGAAACAGGAACTTGATCCCCAGCAGTGCACATTTTCAACACAAAGTCAACTTCCACGACAAAGAATCAGAAGTTTCATGTTGTTGTTTTTTTTTTTAAAAAATAAAAGATGTTTTGTCAGTGAGATCCTTTTTGAATCTTTCAGCCTTTTGAGCAGGATAGGGTGTCTGCTAGATCTCTGTCCAAATCCCTGTTGGATCAGTTTTATCAACTTGGTGGCCTCGCTGCTCCCGGCCTGGGGCTCTTGCTGGTGTGTGGAGACATCTGCTGCCCAGCTCTGAAAGCTGACTTTGATCTGCTCGTGGAAGGCAAGAGGGATAAGGAAGCAGAATAGTATTAATCTTTTTTTAACCCTAAAGGTCAGGTTCAATACAGCCTTTTCCAGAGATTCTCTATTTCTGTAGTGTTATCTATATGGAGTAGTTGCAGATGGTGTAGAAATCGTCTGGTATTTTCCACCATTAACTTCCAGCTTTGTGCTTGCGACTGCTTTGTCCAGACTGGGTTAGTGAAGTGTCCCAGATCATAACTGCATCTTCAGAGCTAGGTTTGTCTCAAACAACTATTATGTTAGTGAGGGCTGCTGGAAACTTTGGTTCTCCTTTCTGATGATACAGTGAGTCTCAGACCTCTTGACCATAAAGAGGTTGGAGCACAAACTCGTGTGGTATGAAACTGCCATCTTTGGGGAAGGTGTTAATAACAACTTGGATAATAATCTTGTGGCATTACCTGCATGAGGCTGATTTGGCCTGGGAGTGTGGAGAAAGACCGAGGCAACCCTTAGGGTCTCTATCTGCTCTCTCCTAAATAAGTGATAAAGTGTGTTGCAGAAAGAAGAAGTGGAAGATAACACTGATGAGAACATGGAAGGGGCTCTGATTGCCCGGGACAGAGTTGGGGTACAGGACTTTGTGCTTCTGGACTCCCACACCAGTGAGGCTGCTTTCCTGAACAACCTTCGCAAGCGGTACCAGGAGAACCTCATCTATGTAAGTACTGGTCACGTGGATTCATGTGGCCTGTGGCAAGTGAAACGTCACTGCGTGTGGCCTTGCTGGTCAGATCTAGGAAAAAAGAGCTGTGTAGATGTGGCACTTCAGGGCATGCTCTAGTGGACGAGATGTAGAGGGTTTTTGTGTGTGTATGGTTGGGCTCGATCTCAGGGGCCCTTTCCAACCACAAAGATTGTGTGTGTGTCTGTGTATCTGACAATAAACCTTGCTAGATGTTAGTAGTACCCAGCAGAGTGATCACCCAGAAATAGTTTGTCCACTTTAGCTAATGCAAATGATAGTCTCTGCTTGCTCTGCATTGCCTTGCAAAGGTTTTTGCAGGAAATAGTGAGGCAATGGGGGAGTGAAACGCTGTCCTTGAAGGCAAGATGGTGCTGAACACGGTGTCCAACTTCTCTGAGAAGTGCCCAGAACTTCACGGTGCCAGCTATAATGATTTCACAACCACAGAGGTTTTCTCAGCAGCCCCAAGGTTATACCTTGGCTTAGAGCAGTGGCAAGTGGTATCTAAACATGTCCTTTGTCAAATGAGGACTCATGTTTGTATAGCACTAAAGAAAATAATTTAAAAGAAGGTAGAACAGGGCTTCTTGACTTGCTGAAAATGGACACGGAATAGGGAAAATGTAATGTGTCCTGAAATGCGTTATTTGATCGCCTTTCACAGTCAAGAAGGAATTTTCCCTATTGAGCAGCCATCTGTGGAACAGCAGTCCTCCTCGCCTTACCTCCACAACAGCAGTTACAGGTCATTTCCAAAGATTTTTTGTGGAACAGAGTTGGGATAGTAAATGTTTGTGTTAACTTTGAGTAGGAAAATTATTGTGTTTAACTTTGAGTAGGAAAAACAAACCCGTAAGAATCACAGAACCACAATCAGGGATTGGAAGGGACCTTGAAAGCTCATCCAGTCCAATCCCCTGCTGGAGCAGGAACACCTAGATCAGATCACTCAGGAACGCCTCCAGGCGGGTTTGGAATGTCTCCAGAGAAGGAGACTCCACACCCTCCCTGGGCAGCCCCTGCCAGTGTTCAGTCACTCTCACTGTGAAGAAATTTTTCCTCATATTTAACTGGAATCTTCTCTGTTCCAGCTTGCACCCATTGCCCCTTGTCCTGTCATTGGGTGTCACTGAGAAGAGCCTGGCTCCATCCTCCTGACACTCACCCTTTCCATATTGATAAACGTTAATAAGGTCACCCCTCAGTCTCCTCTTCTCCAAGCTCAAGAGATACCAAATGAGATATGAGATACCAAATGAGATACCAAAACCTTGTACATAACGAGTAACTCCACGCTTGGCTCTTACTGTTGGCCTCCACCTTTAATTGGGTAGATTTTGCAAGAAGTTTGGTGTCGTCTTTGAAATAGTGACACTTGTGGAGGTGGGGGGTTTATTTGCTTTTTTCCTTTGTTCTGTTCTAATGAGTTCTGTACCATTTTTGTCCAGATGTTCTTGCATAATGATCTGATGTACTGGACCCCTCTTTCAGGAGCTGTCATTACAGTCATGGAAGGGGTTTCCCACCTGTATGCATTCTTTCTCCCTGCAGACGTATATCGGCACTCTCCTTGTCTCTGTCAACCCTTACAAAGAGCTGGATATCTACACAGTCACACAGATGCAGCTTTATCGAGGGGTAAACTTTTTTGAACTGCCACCTCATCTGTAAGTAGAACCCTTAGGATTTCCATTCATATCAATAAATCGGGTTTTCTCTGTATTCACCAGGAACAGGGGGAAATAAGTTTGTATTTCTTTAATCCCACTAAATTCCACACCTTGAGTCTTGTGTCCAGTTCTGGGCACCTCAGCACAAGAGAGATCTGGAGGGGATGGAGCAAGTGCAGAGGAGGGACATGGAGCTGGGGAAGGGCCCGGAGAATCAATCTTAGGGAGAGTGATTGAGGGAGCTGGGACTGTTTAGTTTGAGGAAGAGGAGGCTGAGGGGAGACCTCATCACTATCTACAACCACTCGAAAGGACATAGTAGAAAGGTTGGTGCTGGTCTCTTCTCACAGGTAACTATTGATAAAACAAGAGGGAATGGCTGCAAGCTGCAGCAGGGTAGGGTTAGGCTGGACATTAGGAAAAAATTCTTCCCAGCAAGAGGGGTCAGAGCCTGGAATGGGCTGCCCAGGGAGGGGGTGGAGTCCCCATCCCTGCCTGTGTTTCAGAGTCTATGAGATGTGGTGTTGGGGGATCTGGTGTAGGGGAGAACTATGTGGGGCTGATGGTTGGACTTGATTACAAGCGTCTCTTCCAACCAAGATGATTCTATGAACACATACAGCCTGTATAGATCCCACAGCAGCAGCAGGGCACAGAAAGAACAAGCCCCATCTTTCCCTCAAATACAGACTGGGCTTTTCCTCTGAGACCTCAGGTCAGTCTCATGTTTTGAGCTGTGCTTTCCTATCGTGTCCAACACTTGTAATGTCAGCCGAGGAGTAAGTAATTCTGAAAAACCTTTGATCCTCTGCCCCTGTTGCCATTTCTAATGGATGCTTCTCCTCTGAATACTTCTTGTGATCCTTGTTCAGATATGCCATAGCTGACAACGCCTACCGGGTGATGTGCAGTGAGTACAACAACCACTTCATCCTCATCTCTGGGGAGAGCGGAGCTGGGAAGACAGAAGCATCCAAGAAGATCTTGCAGTACTATGCAGTAACCTGTCCAACTACAGAGCAGCTGCAGATCGTCAGGGATCGTCTGTTGCTTTCCAATCCTGTTCTGGAGGTAAAAACTACATAAAGGTACAAATGGCTGAAGAGCTGGAGCTGATGCAAGTCGAGGGTCCTGCCCCCAGGAATGGCCTCCCGTTTTACATGGGTTTGTGCCTGCATATGTAACATAAATAACATACAGTTGGTCTCCTGACAGCACAACCTCTGAAAGGATGCTTAGGATTTAACATAGGTTACTGGTTAGACATTAAACCTCAGTTTCATAGTGGGGAATACCTGAAATCTGGGAATACAATGAAACTGTACACCATAGAACAGTTCCTTGTGGCTTCAGTTATAGGTCATAGAAGAAAGAACAATAATTTAGCTGAATTCCTCATTAAAACTAGGGAATTATATTAGTTTGTATTTCTTTAATCCCACTAAATTCTGTGGGAGGACTCAGCTGGTGCTGCAGCTATTTGTTACTGGAGCTTTGTGGTGTTGTGAGTGTCAGGTTCTCAGTAAGATGACAAGTGACTTCGTGTATCTGTTTGTCCATAGGCTTTTGGGAACGCAAAAACTCTGCGGAACGACAACTCGAGTAGATTTGGGAAATACATGGACATCCAATTTGATTTTAAGGTGAGAACAAACTTAATGGACCAAGTTGTAGCCGTGAACCTCCTGGACGCCTGCCAGGCAGCACAGGATTTATGAAGGCTTACGCTGCACTTCTCTGACCCTGTTTTTACTGGCGTTGCGTTTTGTGAGTAGAGTGACTGGTTATACATCCTGAAAGCTTCCTTTCTCACTGGCAATACTGCTCAGCAGAAAGCCAGTGCAGATTGTTGTACAGCACAAGTTACACCAGAAGGGCAGCAAGACTCTTCAGATGCGGCTTGTGCTGTTGTTGGCTGCTAACTCTTAAACACAAGATGGCAGATGAGTAACAGCAGAAACGTCCATGTGCTTCTCCTGACACTGCTCCTCCTTCCCGGGTGTGGAGGAACAGCCCTCAGGATGGTGTTTGTGTCTGTTGGTGTTGATCTGACCCCTTTGTTCTGCCAGGGAGCTCCCGTAGGAGGGCACATCCTCAGTTACCTGATCGAGAAATCCCGAGTTGTCCATCAAAACCACGGGGAAAGGAATTTCCACATTTTCTACCAGTTATTAGAGGGTGCAGACAAGGATCTTCTTTGCTGGCTTGGGCTGGAGCGCAACCCCCAAAAGTACGCGTATCTCATCCAGGTCGGTGAGCGTGCGTCCCTCTCTCTGTATCTTACCACTAGAATTGTAGGGTTTGCAAATGCAGCTTTTCTTGGTGTCTGAAGTGAGCCTCTGAGAGAACACACTGTGTCACCTTACACTCAAACCTGCAGGCAGGTTGATTGCAAACATATTTGCCCCGAAGCCATCCCGCATGGTTCTACCCTGGGTGCTTTTCTAGCAGGAACTGTTCTAGCTGTGATGGCCTAAGGATGCACCTAAGTGGCTTATAAGCGATAATCTCTCTTATTGAATATGCTGATAATAGTTGTGGGGGCAGAAACAAGCTTCTGGGCAACATGACCCAGTGTGAACGAGGCTGTCAGAGTCGAAAGAAGTCGCTTTCACCAGGTCTTTATTAACTGTGTATTCCCCATGCTCTGTGTGCACCGAATGGCTTACTGCTGCCATCCTTACTGCTGCTGTGAGGGTGTAAACGCTCTTAAGCAAGTGTCACCGAAGCATTTGATGACCCTGGTCCCTCTGGTACAGTCAAGAGACTTCATGATTCATTGAGAAGAGTGGTCTGAGCTAGTAGACAGCAGAGTAGTATCTGTCTGCAAGTTACGCTTTGTATAAAGGCATCTCTTCTGAGTGTCAGAACCTGGTAGAAAATGAGGTTCTCATGGGTCTATGGACCTTGTGCAGAGGTCCATGCTGTGAGCTACACACTGTGCAGCTCGCTTTGTGTTAGAGCTCTCAGTTTCCTTTCTTCCTTGGTAGTGAAGAGTACCTGGGCAGAAGATAAGATTGCCATAAAAATGGAAGATGGCTGGAAATTCAAACTCTTCATAGACTTAGCCATTTTATGGTAACAGCTGTCCAAGCTCAATGCTTTAAATTATCTGACAACTTAAGTATAAGCTGAAAGATCTGATCAAATGAGCTGCTTTAAGGATTAGCAGGGGTGAAATAAACTCGCTAACTAGTTGAAGACTGCATCTATACAGGCTGAGGAAGCTGGAAATGAAGTAGTGTGCCCAGCAGCGAGCTGATAATAAAATTGCTTTGCCAATGAATTGTACTAATTTATCTTTCTTTTACTGTATAGGGTCGATGTGCCAAAGTGTTTTCTATTAATGACAAAAATGACTGGAAAATAGTCCGCAAAGCTTTTACTATCATTGACTTTACTGAAAAAGATATAGAGGTATGTGTGGGTATGGGAAAGGGACTGAGTAGCAGGGAGTGTGCTGCTGTCTTTCCTTAAAAGCAACGGAAGCAGTCTTGCTTGAGAGATGTTAAGGATGGGACAGGACATCATTCGGGGGGGATTGAGGGGAGGAGTGGGTGGGTGACGAGATCTATTACTTGGCCCAGCAGGATGGCAACTGGTGGCAGCACGTCTCTGGAGCAGGTTGTCTCACTCGCCTCCCTCAGCCTAGCCAACCTTCTCTTTGCTAGCATGGGTAGGAAAGATCAGTGCCACCCCGTGGAGCTGCGGGAACCTGTTTTCTAATGGGGTGTCTCTCGTTATTAGAATCTCTTTGGGATTGTTGCTAGTGTCCTGCACCTTGGGAACATTCAGTTTGAAGAAGACAGCAATGGACATGCTATCATTCGCGATGGCACGCAGATCAAATGGATTTCCAAGGTAACTTTTCTGAGATAATGTCAGGATTACAGGTGCTATTAAGAAAGCCTTGATATTTCTGTGGGGCTTTAAGGACAAAATCATCTGTTCCCAAAAGCAGAAGGATTGCTATATAAATACCCAGCTCGTGTTATAAACTGCCTGGATTTGTAGGGCCCTTTTTCTCTATAGCACATCTCTCTGAAGCTTCCTTACTTATTGCTGCTCAAAGATGAGTGTAACTGGGATGGACTGGGGAGGGGAGGCGGGTTATACCCTACTGATCACACAGTGCTGCTTGTTTAAACATACTCTGAGTCCAAGTATTTCCTTGTCTGCAGCTGCTGGGTGCACACTTGTCCATTCTGCAGGAAGCTCTCACCCATAGGAAGATCGAAGCCAGATCCGAAGAGGTACCGAGTTGTTCTCTGTGACCCCAGGCAGCTGGGAGCCACCCCAGCCGGTGGTGACTGATGGGGAGCTCTGTTCTTAGCAATGTTACACTAAAAACAGATCACTGTCCTTCTCCAGATCGCTCTCCTTTTCTAGCCTGAGACATATTCCCAGAATTAGAGGTTTGCTGCTGAACAAGGTAGTAGCTATTAAAAAAAGCTAGGAAGAGGGACTCGCAGGCAGCAAGTGTTGGAGTCAAACAGTTGCCTCCTGTTCAGTCCCAGGGAGTGCTTCCTGGGAAACTGGCTGCACAAACAGAGGAAAGCCCTGGTAAAAGCCATACTTCGAGTGGTTTGTACCAAATATAATAAAACCAAAAGGAAGTCAGAATACTTTCCCCACTTGTCTAAATCATTGCTCTCCAAAATGTGGTATCACAGTCCTGCTGGCTTGTGGCCGTACACCAGCCTGAGGTGACGCTGATGGTAAATAAAGCTGCAGGCAGCTGCAGTTCGGGTGGGCTGAGCACTCTGCTGGGGTATAAGAGAGCATGGCTGGTTCTCCAAGCCACAGGTGGGAACTGGCTTTGCAGGGCTTTCATCAGCTGTGGGGTTTATCATCTCTGGCTTCTCTTTATTTTTAGGTCCTGAGCCCACTGAATGTGGATCTGGCATTCTACGCCCGGGATGCAGTAGCAAAGGCGATCTATGGACGAACTTTCACTTGGCTGGTTAACAAAATTAATGGCTCTCTGGCCAACAAGGTTGGTTTCTTGTCTTGTGTCTTCCCCAACACTGAGTGATCCTGACAGAGCTGAGCAGAGTTTCTCCAGTGAGACTCTACAGCGCTCACCACCAAATATCTTGGATGTTTGATAACTGATGTAGGGGCATCCCACAGCACTGAGCTGGAAAAAATACTTAGTTGGGTGTGGAAAGTGGTGTGTTAAAGAATTTCAGCAGTTTGTTACCTGCTTTAAAGTGGCTGCCCCATTGGCATGTGTTGCAAAGCTCTCAAAGAGAAAGCTTAAATCTTAGGTGAAGGAAGCAACGTGAAACATGCAGGGAAGAAGCATGGGCTGAAGTGACAATTACAGATTAATGATATCTTCAACAGGATTCAACTCGGAAAACAGTTATTGGCCTGCTGGATATCTATGGATTTGAAGTGCTGGACACAAACAGGTAAGGGCTGCTCCTGAGGCTTAGCGTGATCTGTCCTTGTGCTGGTGGCAGTATGTGCTGAAATCCTACATGACTTCTACTCAGCACTGGTGAGACCACACCTTGAGTATTGTGTCCAGTTCTGGGCACCTCAACACAAGAGAGATATCGAGGTGCTGGAGCGAGTNGATCCCAAGGGTCTCTTCCAACCTAAATGATTCTATGATTCTATGATTGAGTGTAGCCTTATCCCAGCAAGGCAAGCTACAGATGGCTGCCAAATCTGAGTGCATTGGGCTAGTGGAAGCCCTTGGAGAAAGCTTTAGCTTGGACTGCCTGCCTGCATTTGAGCTACTGGTACAACAGTTTGGGAGGAAGATATCAAAGTGGGTTGCCTGGCTGGAAAACGGTAGTGGTAAACTGTAACAGGGGCAAAACTGTCCATGCAATAAATAAAAACTAATGCTCATTTAACCACTCTGAAGCTTTGAGCAGTTCTGCATTAATTACTGCAATGAGAAGCTCCAGCAGCTGTTGATTGAGATGACCTTGAAAGCAGAGCAGGAGGAGTACGAACTGGAAGGAATAGAGGTAATTTATTATACTCCCCCTCCCTTTTCCCTTTGAACAGCCATTACACAGAATGCTTTTGATCAACACTGAATTGTGAGATCCTAACACTGATCTTTACTGGGATTGGAACCTGGCCCCAAACAACTTAAAAATTTCAAGGAAATCCTCCAAAACTCTTCATCCTTTTTTCCTCTTATTTCCAGTGGGAACCAATTCCGTATTTTAACAACAAGATCATCTGTGACCTGGTTGAGCAGAAGCATAAAGGAATAATCTCCATCCTGGTAAGAACAGAGTTTGTGCTACTTAAATTAAAATGCCTGCCTGTTCCCTACTCTAATGGCCCATAATTGTATTTTTTCCTCTAATTATGTGATGGGTCTGCATTATCCAGAATGTAAACAAGTAGATGTTGTAAACAAGGACCCAGAAGATCAAAGGTAGAGGATCTGCTTGCTAGAGAGCTATGGGTTTTAAAGGAGCTATGCTGCTTCCACAGCAACTCTGAGTGCTTGAGAAGGCAGGCTTGGGCCATTCTCTCCCCCTTTTGCCTGGAGACACTGAGAGATAGAAGGAAGGTCCCTGCAGCAACCTGGCTGGCTTTAGTCAGCAGCAGGGATGGGACCCAGCTGCTTTCTGAGTACCATTAGGGAGACTGCAGAGCACCAGGAGTGCTTCTCCATGGCCACCTGAAGCCAGACTGTTGTAAAGATGGCAGAGGACAATTCATCCCATCTATCTGCTTATGTGACTTGCTTGTTTTAATCTCTGACACTTCAAAAGGGCTCAGCTAGGAGAGGAAACCTGGGAGCTACCTACCTCCTCCTGGACTTCCTCTTGTTTCCTTGCACTTTGGTTGTTACTACTTCTAAAATACCGGTCTGAAGAAGATCCTCTTTGTGCCTTCCAAGGGATGGCAGGAGAAATGGGAGAGGCTGAAGGCATCTCTTTCCAGAGCCTTAAACAAGGACCTTGTCCTGCAATGCTGTGTAACGCTTTTTGCTTTGAGAAGCGTGCAGTTCCACAGGGAGGCGTTTGAGCACACAAGCTGACTGTCATGATGATACTTTCTTGCAGGCAGAGCCTAATTAGCAAGAAATGTAGTAATTTTCCTATAGAGACCTGTGGCCAAACTTGAAATTGTCCCTTGCCACTGCTCTGACATGGCCACAAAGCTGAGAATTTTTATCACCTTGTTACAGGAGACAGAAATGGGTACATTATAATCCAGAGAAGGTGCTGCTGAAGCTCAGCATTAACTTCCCATTGCAATGGACTGCTCTTTCAAGCAGGGCTTGTGTTTCTTGGGTCAAAAAAGGGTAATCTTTAAGCTTGTCTCCCCCTTCCAACTCTGCGATTCATCCAGACCTAGAGTCCTTCAGATCCTCCTGAATTTTGGTGTGTAATGATGTCATCTTTCTCTCTGTGTTTAAGCAAACTAGAAATAACAAAGGATGAGGCAGGGCATTGCCAAATTTGGAGGAAAAAAGCAGATTTGGCTTAATTTATCTCAACACTTCTACTTAAAATAGATAAAGGAGGCTTATTTGAGTAGGAGATTGCCTGTATAAAACTGAACTCAAATTGTATCTGAGCTCCTTGGTTTTGCATAACAAGGTTTGTACTATATTGTCAAGGAGGGAGTAGTCTGCTCAGAGCAGCATCTGACAGGGTGCCTGCTGTTCCAGGATGAAGAGTGCTTACGACCTGGGGAAGCAACTGATCTGAGCTTCTTGGAAAAGCTGGAAGAGAAAGTAGGAGATCATGCCCACTTCGTGACGTATGCATTTATGCTCTGTATCCTATTGCAGACAAAGCTCTTCCCATCTCTCACCCCTAACAGTGCATTGGGGAGGGAACAATTTGTGCTTTTCACACCAAAGAAAATCAAGCAGCCCATCCACTGTCTAACACTGAAATGTGCTACGCTCTTGGAGTATGGGCTGGGGTACTGGGGAGGTGGCCAGAGGATTCCTCTCTCTTTAGTAGTGTGATGTTGAGTCTGATTTCATTCCACATCAAAATTTGGGACTGAAGATCAGATGATTTTGGCCCATGGCTTCAGCCATGGGTGGCTTTGCCCCCACTGACTCCAGGGGAAGGAGAAGACACTGTGAAGTGGAGCCTAATGCCCCAGGTTACGAGGGGCACATAAATGTTTTTCAAGAGTCTCTCTGGGTATGAGAGAGCTTTAGGTAGGAGGAGAAGAAATATGGTCCTTCTCAGATCTCCCAGAGGAGCGGTGGTTTAGTTCATACTCAATTTGGGGTATTTTTGGATGTGGTGTTGGTGGCAGATGAACGTCTTGGCGCTGGGCTATTCTGGCAGTTCCCAGCAGACGCCCGCGGAAGGGCTTTGACAAGCCATCACTCCTGAGTCACGCTGCTGAACTGTCACCGTTTCTGCATCTCTGAAGTTCATCACAGCCAAGTGGAAAATTTGTAGCCAACTTCCTTGTCACCACAATGTGCTTTAATACTGTTCTGCCTTGATAAAAAGCTTTAAATAGAAGTGCTAGAGCTACTTAAATGGGATCTGTTCTTGGCGATACTCTTGGAAGGAAATTTTGATGTACTAATGTGCTGTTGTGACACACAACTCTGCTGTTAGTGACTGCTTACAAAGCTGAAGCTTAAACTGTTAAGTTGCTCTTTTTTTTTTCTTTTCCCCTATTTTTTTTTCCCCAGGAGTCCTTGCTTTCTAATTTTTTTTTCCTGCTATTGAAAATTGTGATTTCTCCTTTGCATTCGGGTTCTTGTTCTAAGCCAAAATATCTCAATTAATCCTTCCCTCCGCTCTCCACCCCATTGTCACTTTGAAATTGAGGAAGCTGGTGATCTTTTTCTCATGTAGCTGGTGAAACTGTGTTTAAAGGAACTTTATAAGAGGAAATCCTAACAGTTCTGGAAAGGGTAATCATTGCCAAATGGCAAGGATGGGTCACAGATATCTTGAGGAGCTTGTGGTAGCTGGCTCTTTTCAGCTCTTTCAGCTGACCCAATTTTGCTGTTAGGTGTTCAGAAGGGGCAGATGGATGGTCATTTGATTATGGGCCATAACTGCGTAGTCAGAGCCATAGTGATAGAACAGACTTTAAAGAGACTCCCAGCTCCCCTACTTTTCGTGCAGGTGACTTTTTGATGAGCTGAGGAAGCCCACTTGCTGCTTTTTCTCTCGGTGGTCTTCTTTCTTCCCTGCAGCCGCAAGCTCGCAGACCAGAAAACACGGAAATCGATTGACTGGGTGGATTTCCGCCTCCTTCACTACGCAGGAGAAGTCACTTACTGCGCTGTTGGTGAGTGGGAACAAAGTCCCAGCCTAGAAGTTACCTGAGCTTTTGAGCCAATGCTGTAGGGAATAACTCGGTGTGAAGCTGGAATGCAAAATCTCTGCCCTCTGGAGGCACTGAGGTTTTAAACGCGAGCGCAGCCTGAATTTCGAGGATATACGTTTCCAGGTTTTGTGTTGAGGTGTGTAGCCTTCAGAAAGAAGTAAACCTCAGGATGTTGCTTTATTTTCCTTCAGGATTTCTGGAGAAGAATAATGATCTCCTGTACAGAAACCTGAAAGAGGTAAGAACAGGAATGGCTCTTCAGCTCCCTGGCTTGAAGCAGAGATGTTTTGCAGATGTGTTTAATCCCTGTAGCAAACAACAACATGTATTTCTCCTCAGTAACGGTCTTCAGGCAACTCCACGCGTGTCCTTACAGCCGTGCTGCTTGTGCTTAGCAGCATGACAGTAGGAATAGCTGCCTGTTAAACACAGCAGCTTTTCATTTACCCTGTTTCAGGTGCTGTGCAACTCTAAAAATGCCATCATTAGAGACTGCTTTCTACTGTCAGAGCTAGACAACAGGAGGAGACCAGAGACTGTGAGTTTCATCTTTAGTCTGACCTTTGAATACATAAACTCGCCTTCCCAAGTCTTGATTTAACCACTGATCCTGACTTTAGTCCTGAATTGAGTGGGTTATTTTTCTTGTGCTGGTGTTACACCCCTGCTGGCGTCCTGGTAGTTGAAGGGGGATGTTGCTGAGACAGCAGCTACCAGTGTGACATACCCTCATGTTGTTACTAATGCATTCTTCTAAAACGAGCCCCGTGCCCAGCATCCACCAGCAGTTAGCTTCTGAGGGGCTGCCTTGCGTGTCCAGCTGCGTGACAGGGGTTCAAATATTCCTGCTAAGCACAATGTCCAGGTAACTTATGATTTAACTGTGCTTCAACAGCTTTGTGGTACTAATGCATATCTCAGCCTTTTATTAACAGTTTTAAGATGGGTGCAGGGAACAAGTTGACTTCTGTTAGTGCAGATGTGTTATTATGTGTTTCTTAGCTTGAGTTCCAAAGCTAAGAAACATCTTTCAATGTCATCTTAGGTCGCAACCCAGTTCAAAAACAGTCTGATGAGCCTTATAGACATCCTGATGTCCAAGGAGCCTTCGTACGTCCGATGCATTAAACCGAATGAGAACAAGGAGCCTGGTGAGACATTGGGCTGAAGGCACAGTTGAGATAAAGGAATGAATTGAGGGAGGTTTCTAGCTTGTAGCTAGGTACAGCAGATAAAATCTATTTTATTTGTTATGTATACATACAGATTGTGCACAGAGAGATTAAATATGCATCTCTTTATTGGTTAAACTAGCAGCAAAGTCATTACCTTGTGTAAGTGTGGATTTGATCCCTTCCTTACCTGTTCCAATATGTGGACAAGTAAGTTGAGCTTCCACAGCCAGTGTTGGCCAGTGACTGTTTGTCCTTACTACAGGGAAGTTTGATGATTACCTGATCCGACACCAGGTGAAATACCTGGGGCTGATGGAGCACTTGCGGGTGAGACGAGCTGGCTTCGCGTATCGGCGGAAGTACGAGCTCTTCTTGCAGAGGTGAGCAGAGCTGTTCTGCCATCAGCTAGGTGAACCTGCCCTCCCACGAGGGCTGCAGAGCAAGGTTTGCTTAAACATCAAGTCCCGGCGCTAGGAGGTGTCAGCAGGCAGGTGGCTTTTGTGTCTGGAGGCATTTTGAGCCGCTTTGGCATCTTTTGCCTTGAATTAAAGCAGTAGGAATTTGAGAGGGAGAGTTTCAGGAAGGAGTTCCTGAAATATCAAGTCATTTCTGATGATGTCTTGCTGATCTTTCAGGTATAAATCCCTCTGTCCAGCTACCTGGCCACACTGGCATGGCCCAGCAGCTGAGGGTGTGGAGAGGCTCATCAAGCATATTGGTTACAAGCCTGAGGAGTACAAATTAGGAAGGTAAATTTTCTTTCTCTGGCTGTGATCTCTGCTGGTCAGCTGTATGGTGCCTGACATGTTTGAACCTCTGTCCTGTCTGTGACTGCCCTTTCCCTGCAAGATCTGTTGGTGTGAACTGGTCCCTTTAGCTGGGCTCTTGTGTGACCATGTGAACTGGGCAGACCTACCTGCGTCTGCAAACCTGATGGACTCTGGTTAGTGGCTTCTTTAAAAGATGCCAAAGTAACCTCACCCCAAAGGTATACAGTGCACAGGAGGAAGGAGACAGATAAAAACCACAGATGTATGAATTTCCTCTTTATTTTCCCCTTCTTCTTTCTGTGGAAGCTTGAAGCCAGTTGAGTTTTTTCCATCTCTAGGTTATGGGGAGAGGACTGCCTTGCTTTAGCTCCACGTCTCCTTGCTTGCTTGGCCACAGGCAACTCGCATGGCTTAGATTTGGGTTCTTTTCTTAACTGTCTTTAGTAACCACTCCTGAACCACAGATGTGTCCTCCCAGCTAAGGCCTGGGGCAGGGCAGGGTTCTCTAATGTCACCTTCAACCTGCGGCTGTCAGAATCTGGGAATTTAATGTCTAAGATAGAATCTAACATGAGGAAACCTGTTTTCACTGGGTTTCAGCTGCTTATCTTGAGCTCTACTGCTCCTGGGAAATTTGCAGGGATCCCAGTGTTGAGAATTACAAGTTGTCTAAAGGTAGAGGGTCTCCACACTGCATGTTCCAGGGCACCTGGAACCTTGTGCAGTAACTAGTGGTTTGCTTCTTTCCCTCTCCCTGCTGCCCTTTGCCAAGCCCTTTGCACCCTTTCAGGATGTGCCAGGTAGCCAAATGAAGAGTGGTTATGGAAGGAGATGTAATCTGTTAGCATTACAGCCAGTTGGAGGACTCTGAGCCTGGTTAGGGCAGCTGAAGCCATGGCTCGCTGTGAATAAGCTGCTCATGGTCTCTCTTTCAGAACCAAAATATTCATTCGGTTCCCCAAGACTCTGTTTGCTACTGAAGATGCATTTGAATTCAGAAAGCACCTGTTGGGTATGGTTCCAGTTCCCTTTGTCTATTGCTAAGTAAGAAGCAGAGCCTGGGTGAACTGTGTTTCTGGGCTCCAGGTTCATGCAGCAGATGCACCGTGGTGGGAGCTGAGCCCTCTGGTCTGCATCGCTCGGGAGAGTCCAAGCAAAACTTAATAATCTTTTCCAGGGTGGGGAGAAATCATGAGCTACATTGCCTGAGTTCTAGATGTGTATCTCCTTTAGAGCTCCTTGGTCCTTGTAACTGTTGATCCATGCTTACTTTCCCCCTGTTTTTGGAGCTATACCTCCTGTCTCATCCTAGTGTTAGCTGTTTGTACGGGTGTGGGGCTGCCTAAAGGCACATTTTCCTGCCCAGGGTAATTTTGGTCCCTTAGTGATTGTGCAGACCCACCATTGGCACATGGTGTCTGATGGCTGGGAGCATGGCTCCTGAGTGTTCTGATCCTGTAGAAACGAGCAATGTATCTGTTGTTTTTTTTTCCAGTTTCAAGACTACAGGCCAAATACAAAGGCTGCCTTGGAAAAAGAGAGTATGAGAAGAAGAGAGCAGCAGGTATGGGCTCTGGCATCGAGGACTGCCTTAGGGCTGTGCTTTCCGATAGGAGCTGTAGCTTTGGGAGGTCACAAATCCATGTTGCTGCAGCTTCCCTGCAGGGCTGTGGGCAGTGGGCTCAGGTGCAGGTGACAGTGGCATGAAGAGCATTCACAGAGGTGTCTCTAGCTCTGCACACCACGTGTTGCTCCTGGTGTCACCCAGGCATCAGCTGTGGGAGCAGTTGGGTGCAGCAGCACCCTCTGCTCTGCATGGGGATGTTCTGGGGTACCAAGGGAATTGCTCATTAACTGCTGGGGAAACAAACCATCTTCTCACGGGGGACAAGCTGATAAACAAGGCTGCAGGCTCAAAGGCCAGCCCTCTGAGATGGGCTGCTGGCTCTGTACGGTACATCACTACCTTGATGTTGAGCTCTACAGTACAAGTAGGGCTGGACTAATAAGTACAGAGAAGAACATCTGCCAAACTTCTTACTCTAAAGATCAGCAGATGGGAAGAGCAACAAAAGAGCCAGTTACATCTTCTGCTATATGAATTCAAAGGGTAGTATGGCACAGAACTTCTGATGCTAATACAAGGGCTTGATTATTTCTTGCAGCTATCAAGCTGGAGGCTTGTTGGCGAGGAGCGCTGGCACGGAAGGCAGCCAAGAAGAGGACATGGGCGGTCCAGACCATCAGGAAGTAACTATCACTGTGTGGTGTCTGTGGGAAGGGCTGTGGATTGCAGTGTGGTGATGGCCTCTGGATGATGAATACAGATTACTGGCAGTACAGGGAGTCAAAACTATCCCCTTCACACCCATTTCTGAGCTGTCATTGTGGTTAGGAGGAGGACAGTTGCCAGCTGGGGTTGATCAGAAATAGCTGTCACCTCTCCAGGAATTCTCTGACTTGCACTGATTTCTGTTGTTCTCCCAGTTCAGTTTGGTATGAGGGATCTCCAAACCAATCCTTTGTGAGCCTCTCCGTTCCCTTCACACATGGCCCTCCCTCTCCATTCCCTTCAGATATGATCCTCCTCCTGAATACTGCATCAGAAATAATGCTGATCTTTTTTGACTCCAAAGCACCGTATTTTGGTCAACAGAACTTGAGAAAAAAACCACAGCTAGTGTTTGGAATGTTATCAAGGTTCAGGTTTCCATGGGTGTAACGCAGGTGACAGCGTGCCTGAGTCAACATCAGTGATGTGTTCACCTGCTGTGTGCCTTCTGTGGCTTGCCTTTCGCTTCCACTGGTTTCTGAACGTAACGTGTGAGTTGGGGTTGGGATGTTTTTCTGTAGATTCATAAATGGCTTCATCAATCGGAAGAAACCCCTTTGTCCAGAGAACGTGGAGTTTGTACGGCTTGTGCAGTACAACTACTTCATGAAGCTCAGAGACCACGTCCCAAAGAACGTCTTGGACAAGAGCTGGCTTCAACCTCCTTCCATCCTGGAAGAGGTGAGGGGTGCTGCAGGCCCCGGGTGAGGTGAAGAAGGCTTTTGTTCTGCGGTCGCAGGTGTCCACGCTTCATGTTGGAGGAGAGCGGTGACCTGTTGGCTTGTCCTCTGGTTAGACACGCTGGCAGAGCCTTTTGGAAGATCCTGGGGGACCCTCTGTGTTTGGGGGAGGATGGGAGCGGGAGGAAGGGTGCTGGTGAAGTTAAGTTTAACCCTCCCTCCATGGGAAAGGAGGGAGCTCAGTGCTTTTGTTCCAAGGACTAGAAAGGAAGATGCACTGACAGAAAAGTGAACTTGTGAACCCTATTAAAGGCAAAATTAATCCTGTAATGTTTTAAGCACAGGCTTCTGTAGCCTTTATCTCCTTTGCCCTTAACAGCACAGGTGGCCTCGGTGCATGAACTGGACAAACTCTGGTTGTTTCCAGTAGAACTCTGATTTAGAAACAGCTGCTGGCATTTGTTATGGCCCCTTTGATCCTGCTCGTAGCCCAGTTCATGATCAGAGCAGATCATTCCCACACTGGCGGTGACCAGTGCTGGGTGGGTGAGATGGGCCCAGTAAATTAGAGAGCTGGGATGGAAGGAAGGGTGAAGAGCAATGCTAACAACGGTGCACAGCCTGTGCGGTGTCACAGCCTCATCTGGAGGTGACAGAGGAGTTTGCTGCTTTTAGTAGCTCTAGGAACGACTCAGCCACTGGGTGGTGTTCATCCTTCAGCTGCTGCTGGGCATTAACCCTTCTCTGGCCGGCAGCAAAACCCTTTGGTACGTGGGGCTGGGGGAGCTCAAATGAGTCATGACTAGATGTTAAAAACAGCTTGTCCCGGGCAAGTATTGGCTGGCACTGCGGGGGGGCTGTTTGCACAACCTCTCTACTTATTTATTTTCTTTTCTTAACGTAGACATCCGAGATGCTACAGAAAATCTGCGTTAGGAACCTAGTGAGGAAGTACTGCCGAGGTGTTACTGCTGAGAGGAAGGTGCAGGTAACTACTACATGGAATGCAAACGTGCAAGTTAAAACACGCTTTATCAGGCTCTCAGATTTCCTGGGGACTAAAGCCTGTGTGATACCTTCTCCCTCTGAACTGTCTGACCCACAGACTGCACCTCCTCAGGCAGCACCACTGCTCCTCCCGCGGAGCCTGCGGCCGGGCGTACGCACAGGGCACACACACGGGTCCTAATGTTACGGAATTAAAACCACACCTCTTATAATGAGGATGGATCCCTGAACAGGAAAAGGTCCCTAAGACTCTTTAGTCCCTACTGTGCCTTTATTTGGCATAATACAGGAATAATCTAAAGGTGATGAAAGTAATGCAGGACGAGGCAGGGAGATACTGCCTGAGTACCAGGCTGCGGCTGTGGAGTCACGATGCCCGTGCTGCCACTGCTGGTGTTACTGAAGGAGGAACTCTGAAAGGGCAAACGCTTTTCCTTCTCAAAACAGTTGCAGCAGAAAGTGGTAACAAGTGCTGTTTTCAGAGGGAAGAAGGAGGGCTACCTGCAGAGCATCAACCAGCCTTTCATGGACACCCGACTAAGTGAGTACACCACAAACCCCTCAGGGACTCAGCTGCGAGCTCCCTGCTCCAGAAAATTCTGTTTGACAAAAGAGACTCCGTTTCTAAGGGAAATTCCCATCTGGCAGAGGCAGCACCACCTCCTGCCTTTGGGCCCTGCCATTTTGAGTTCCCTTCCTCTGCCATGTCTAGTGACACTAAACAGATGGATCTGCCCCAGATCTCAGACTGGGGGTACCTGCAATCCCTCTTGGGACAGCGAGCCATAAATCCCAGCGCAATTCCCTGTGGGCTGGGGTGGTGGAGTGGGACCCAACCTCGCCGTGCTGGCAGGCTGAGTGGGGATGTTGCGGTGGGGGAGTCAGTCCCAAGGACTGGAGCTGCTGGAAAGGAGGGATGTGACTCCTGGGAATACGTAGAGCTGATGTTCAGCACTTTATGAAAGGCATAAGAAGGAAGCCCTGATGGTGCAGTGGGAGAGCGAGGGATCTGAGAGATGGGGGAGCATGCGGTGGCAGTGGTGTGTGGGTGGCAGTGGTGTGTGGGTGCCATGCTGGGGTCGATATGGGAAGCTCCCAGAGAGCCTCAGCTGGAGCACTGGGCAGAAGGAAAAACTCTCTGGGTGGTTCTTGGCTTGAGTCCTTCCATGTCAGGGCCTGGACCACAAATAGTAGCTCCCAGTGTGAATTACTTGTCAGGGAGGAAGAATCCGTGAAAGGGTTTTAGGAATAGCTGGAAGCAAACACCCTCCAGGGAGCGTACCAAGAGGACGAGGATTTTAATGCAGGGCTCTGGTGTCATGTAGTGGGAGTGGTGGCCGCCTTGTCGCTTACACTCAGTTTATCTTTCTGGTTTGCTCCTCAGAAGAGAATGATATAAATCCCAAAGTACTGCAGCTCATCCAGGGTGAGAAGATCAAGGTAAGGGAAGGCCAGCTGGAGCCCAGCAGCCCTTGGACCAGCTGGGCTGGAGTCGTGGAGCTGGTTGGTCACAAAGACTGAGCAATCTGCCATGCCTGTGTCTGTGTGGGCAGGAAAACTGTTTGAATAGCAGTGTGGCAAGTACTGCCTTAGAATCATAGAATCATTTAGGTTGGAAGAGACCCTTGGGATCATCAAGTCCAACCATCAGCCCTACTCTACAAGTTCTCCCCTACACCAGATCCCTCAACACCACATCTAATCTACTCTGAAACACAGTCAGGGATGGGGACTCCACCACCTCCCTGGGCAGCCCATTCCACTGACTGACCACTCTTTCTGTGAAAAACTTTTTCCTCATGTCCAGCCTAACCCTACCCTGCTGCAGCTTGCAGCCATTCCCTCTCCTTCTATCACTGATTCCCCGTGAGAGGAGACCAGCACCAACCTCTCTACAATGCCCTTTCAAGCAGTTGTGGAGAGGGATGAGGTCTCCCCTCAGCCTCCTCTTCCTCAAACTAAACAATCCCAACTCCCTCAATCGATCCTTATAAAACTTATACAATTTTTACAATTGAGACAGGTCTCAAAGAGCACCTAGACAGCAATTATTTATGATTCCCTTTAATAAAAGGCTAAAAAGCATCACTAGCCCTCTCTGGGCTGTAACGGGCAGGGGAAGGGCAGGGGCGTGCACCACACTTCCATGGTTATGGCATAGAGGGTTCAGGGAAACCGTCTTCCCCAAAGCATGACTCTGCTTCGAGTCCAAAATTCCAAGTATAAGGAACCCAGATGGTTGGGAGCTGGTGTGAGGGGTGCTGCTCCCCACTGCTCTGCTCCCAGCACAGGACCCTGCCCTGGGGAGAGACGCTGATACCAACCTCCTTGTTTTCAGTATGTGACCCCTGTGATAAAATACGACAGGAACGGGTTCAAAGCACGAGACCGGCTGCTTGTTCTCACCCAGTCCTCGGCCTATGTGGTGGAAATGGCCAAGATCAAGCAGAAAATAGACTACACCACGCTGAAAGGTAATGGTGGGAAGGGGTGTGGGACCTCCCTTTCTGCCAGAGAGACTGGGGATGGAAAGATGAACGTCTGAAACTTGGTCTTTCAAAAATATTTGAAGCAAGGATCTACCTGAGAAGGCTTTTTTTCCTGGAGGATGGAGAAGGGGTCTGTGTGTCAGCACGCAGCTCCTTGAAGTGTAAATGACGAGTAAGAGGACACAGTTCTCTTGGAAATACTTAAATGCAGGAGGACGACACTTTCTGCTGAAATAGAGGGGAGGGAAAAAGCCCCCCAACTATTCTGCCTGACTTTGTAGGTATGTTATAATCCTGCCACTCTCTGAACCATAGGCCAGGGGTAGAATATTTACTTTCTCCCCCCTCCTTTACCAAAACAAAGGCAGCACAGAAGGGCAGGGAGCAACCAGCTAATGCACCGTGTCTAAATAACCACGGTTGGAAATGGGTTAGGGACAAGTGGGTGACAAAATGCTCTCCAGAAGGTATTTTGAGAACCAGGAAGGTGATGATGGTGCCATGGAACTGTCTTTGGTAGTTTTTCCTCTAATTCTTGGGTTTCTCCTGCAGGTATTTCCACCAGTAACCTGGGTGATGGGATTGTAGTCATTCACGTTCCCGAGGACAACAAACAGAAGGTAGAAAATAGAACTTTAGCTCCCGTGGTTAGAAGTAAGGTCTCCAGGCTGACAGTTCTAATGGTTTTGGTGTGGTTTGTTTTGGGGTGGGGTTGGGTTTTGGTTTGGTTTTGTTTGGTTTTTTGAGTTGAGGTCACTATAAATCCTGATAATCCCTGGAAAGGATGTTTAAACAACCCAAATCTGTACAAGGCTTGTAAGAAGTGCTGTGCTGTGATGGGTCCCTCCTGCACAGCAGTCACTCCTGTAGCAGCAGGAAGGAACTTCTCTGAACACACCACCTCCATGGTTTATGTGCTGGGACGATGCCAGGTGACTTTATACCTCTCAATGACTTATATATATATATTTTTTTTTTCCTATTCTGTTTTTTTTTTCTTTCCAGGGAGATGTGATACTTCAATGCGAGCACGTCTTTGAGACGGTCACTAAACTCTGCATGCTGGCCAACAAGCCAAACCTCGTTAAAGTTGTGCAGGGAAGGTAAGGAGGGAAGTTGACTGGGAGGGTTTGTGTGGGCTGCATTTTATGGAAGAACCTCCTTCAAAAAAACATTTCAGGTCTGGGTTACCCAGGTCTGGATGGTCATGGCTGCACCTTGCTAGATGTGTAGCTCCACTTCAAGATCTGCCCGTGACCCATCTGCCTTAAAACCCTGACTTTCTAGGTGACTGTACTTCTTTAAAAAAAAAAAAAACCAACAAAACCAACCAAACAAATGCTTTTTTGGGGGGTTCTGCTGCTGTGAGCTGGGCTGTGAGCTGGGGGGTTTAGTGGTTTCACAGCAGATCTCGTTAGCAGCGGCGCTGAGGAAGGCTTGCTGGGCTGAGCCTGCGGGTCACCTCGGGATAAACACTCCTCTCTTCCCTAAAAGCTTCAGAATGCCCTGAAAATGTGATTGCTGAGCACAGGAACCTTCCCAGTCACGCCACCAAGCTAATGGCAGGTGGATGCAGCCTGTCTCTCCAATCTCTACAGAAATTGAAACTGGCATGTGAAACCTGTGCTTCTGCTCCAGCTTTTCACCCTGGCCTTGGCGTTTCAGTTGTAATTAGATTCCCTGTGTTCAGTGGTTTTTCTCCAGGTCAGATCTGCTTATCTTCTAGTGCTTAATTGCACCAGGAAAATTCAAATGCCTAGACCAGGCAGGCACCCTCCGTTCATCAACCCCTTCTGGGCTGTGTGGTATAATGCAATTGTTTAGGAAATTTACCTAAGCTGGAGGGGCTCTGATCTTCTAATCTAACGAGATTTGCCAAGGGAACAAAAATAAAGGGGGCTTAGAGTAAAGCCTATTGCAAGGGAGGGATCTCCTGAGTAATTCTGTCTGTTCTTGCAGCCTTCAGTTCCGCATCGGCTCCGGGAAGGAAGGGACAATGGTGTTTACCCTTGGGCAGGAGCCTCAGGTCTTCAAAGCCAAAAATGGACAACTCACAGTGGTAAGGCCCCGTCCAAGCACCGGCAATCTGGCTCCTGCTTTCTGCTTTGCTGCCCAGCCCCTATTAGAGAGCACAGCTAAGTTCTAGCAAGGGCTCTCTGCAGGAGCTGAGGAGGACTCGATTCCTCTCCCAAGGCGGAGAAATGCATGCCATGATTACCCACTCAGTATCCCCCTACACAAGGTAATGCATAACAGATGGTCAGTGCTGTGTTGGGAGGTGCAGCCACGCACCTTCCACGGGAGTTGTCACTGCTGCTTTACTCTCTCAGACTGGTGTAGGGGGCCAGGGAGCGAGGTTCTCTGCTGGCCTGGTCACTTAGAGAATCTGACCTGAGCCCAAATCCAACACCTGCAGACTTCACCCCAGTCATCTTTACTCCACCTCTTGTGACCTCCTTCAACCAAGTTATTTCCAAAATGGGTTGGGGGACACAGGGAAAGCATTTCTTGTCACCCAAGTGGGTTCTCTGGGAAGGAAAGGATGTGTCTGACCCAGGACAGACTCTGCAGGGCAGAATGAATTCCAGCTTTTAGTGTAGGGAAACGGGGGAGCTTTGCTTCTGCCCTTGTTCCTGGTCAGGCAGGAGGGTCCTGAACCTGCCTTCTATCAGCTCCCAGGTGTAAGGCCGTAAATGGCACGTGTGGCTGGAGGAACTGGGAAAAGATGTGCTGGAGGAACTGGGAAAAGATCTTTGCTACCTCACTGGTGAGCTTGAACGTGTTTGGTACTGGTTGGGGGAGAATTCCAGGATGAGGGGTAACACCCTCAGGCACTGGTTACCAGTCCTCACAGTCTGGAGAGGGAGGGAGCTGAAAAAGAAACGGTACTACCTCCTTTCCCCACAGAGGAGACACCTCAAGGAACTGATATTTGTACTTTAAGTTCATGACTCCTCCCTTTCTTGTCCCAGGTGTCAACCCAGGCAAGGTCTTGATGAGAAACAGCTCCTGTTCCTGGTCACCATCGTGTTGAGGAGCAGAAAGGAGCCTGCAGGATGAGACCAGCGCTCGCTCCTCCCTGGGAATCTTTGCTGCCATAGGGCTGCTGTGATTCTGAGAGTTTGCTTGCATCTTTTAGGCTCTTTTTTTTATAGCTTAAAACTATTCAACTCTAGGTAAATAATTGTATTTCCATTACATTCCCTTACGTTGCTGTAACGCTCCAGTGAGCACGGACGCTCGGTACCCGGTCACAGGGAAATGGTTAAACCAAAAAGTGCAGTTCCCCAGGTAAAACCTCTGTCTCTGTGCACTCAGTATGAGCTGAGAGCTCTGACCAGCCAGGAGGGACTAAGATAGAAGCAAAAAAGGCTTCTCTGGCCCTACTTTGAGTCACAACTCACCAGAGAACAGCATCGAGTGCAGATCAGTGACGTTTTAACTGGTCTGAAACCCCTTTTAAACCCAGCAGCAAGTTCTTGGGCAGGAGGAGAGATGGTTCAGTGCAGCAGCAGAGCTGGTGCTGATGGTTTTATTGGTGCATCAGCACATGGAGCCACTCTTGGGGAAAAATCTCAGTGAGCTGGGGGTTTTTTGTCTGCTCTGCCACGGAGGGAGATCTTTGCTTTCAGAATCAGGCTGGCTGGGTTCTCCCTGCACGGTGCAGTGGAAGCAAATCCGTAAAAGATGATCAAAATTGCCTCCTCTTCAAGAGGGATGTGTTGGCCTGCTGCAACCCAGAAGAAACCAACCTCCTGCTGCTGAAGAACCTGCATCTCCATCCCCAGAGCTGAGGCACTGCTTACTCCACAGCGTGGTAGGCATCACCGTTCCCTTGGGGGGTATTGGGGCAGCTTCAAGGGGAAGGGGTGGGAGACACTGTCTCTGCTTGTCATCCTTGTGTTGAGGCAAACTTGTGCAGCCCCAGCTTGTTTTGGCTTGGCTGAGATAAAGGCAGTGGGGTCAGGGCTGTCCAGGGACCTGCAGGGTCCCCAGAGCCAGGTGGGTACCGCTTCTGCCACCAGCAGTGCCGGGAGGTTAAACTGGGGGAGGGGGAGATGATGGCTGGTGTTTCTTCCTGAACGTTCCTTCCAGCTCCGTGGCCCACAAGGACAGTGTGCTTCCAACAAGTAATAAAGCTGAGACTCACGTGTAAATATGAAATATCTTCTAATTTATTGTGTTATATTTTAAAAAAAGAAAAGTACATATTGCAAACATCAACCATACACTGAAATCCAGCTTAAGCTTTTCTTTGTGCATAAGTATAAAGTGGGAGGGAATGATTGTACAGACCAGGGGAGTTCAGTGCTGCAGCCCTGCACCAGCTCTGTTGAGACTGAAAGGTTCTACCTGCCCTGGGCTCTAAGGTAAGATGAGAGATGGAGCCTTCCACCAGGTGAAGCTCGGGGTGGGATCCAAATCCTGCCTTGTGGAAACACCAGAGCTGCTGCTTTGGTCCTGGAGCTGCACTGGGAGAGGTGGGAGCAAACCCCCTCTCCGGGAGCTCGGAGTCAGGGGCTGGTGGTCATTCCTCCCTCTGCTCTGCAGCCCTAACTGTTGTCCAAGCTGCAGCTTGGTGGGACCGAAAGTCCAAGGTCTCTGCATGGCGCTGAGGGACAACAATCAGGTCTGCAGGAAGGTCTTGGAGTCACTCTGCTCTGCTGTGCGGCCACAATGAGTGGCTGTTGTGGGGTGTGGAGAATGGGAACAGACAGGTCTGCCCCCCCTGTTCACAGATAACCTGAGGAGCTGCCCCCCGCCTCACCTGAAACCTGCGGGGGCAAAACCAGTTACAGCAAAAAGGCTCAAGAGCTGAGAGCGTTTGTGCACTGGCATCACCATCCACAGACCAAGGCCAAGTGGGCAGCAGGTAAAGGATGTGACAGTGTGACAGTGCCACAACTCCACGAGCCCAGCAGGCAGAGGGGTAAGTCAGGAGGGTGTGAAGGCAGAGTCTGCCCCTAAATGCAGTAACAAAACTGAAACTTATGCTTAGAAACTGCTGTACAAAGATGAAAAATAATCACCCCTGGTAGAGGTGGGGGTGGTTGGGTTGTTTTTTTTTTAAGAACTTAACTTGCAAAACCCAAAAGAGGAAATCCTAAAGCCAGTTAAGGACCTATTTACAGAGAAGTTAATCACACAGCTGTGATCCGTCAGGTGCTTAGCACTGGTGTCACCACATGTCACCTCCTGGAGCTGAACCTGCTCTGACAGCATGGGACGTGACTGGCTTTTGTCTGGGTGGCTGGAGCCTCCCCAGGGAGCTCAGCACAGCGAGGATGATGATGATGGATGAAGATGAGAGCGTCAGTGCTCTGAACGAACGCAGCGAGCAGGGTTTGCTGCGGGACTAGGGGTGTATTCGACAGCAAGGGGCCACTGCTGGCCAGCAGGAGCACAGTGGGACCACTGAGGCACAGGAGTCAGACTGAACAGCTTCACACAGCGCAGTTGAGACCCCTTTGAAGGGCAGTGGGTCTGTAAGAGACACCCAGGAACCCATGAACAGCCCAGTGACACACCACTAGGTGTCAAAGTACACAGCGCTGAAGGAACACAGCAACCCAGAGGCCTTCCCTACCCTGCTCCCCAGCTTATCACACCAGGAGGGTAAGAAGGGAGAGGCACTGGGTCCTTCAGTCTGCACTATGGACTCCTACAAACCCCAGGTGTGCCTCAAACACACGTAAAACCAGCTTAGAACAGGTAACCGTTAGGGTGTAGCTGAAGCTGCTGAACTACAGTATAACTGCTGGAGCTGCTAACTGTTGAGACCGGGTGTGCACAGCAGTAGCTGAAGAAGAAGAGCAGAGGAGATGGGTACAAGTTATGGACACCAGCTGTCTAGAACTTAGAAAAGTCTTTGGTTACTAGAAAGATGACCTCAGCCCAACGCTGGAACGGTTTCAGTTTTACTTCATCCAAAACTGTACCACTGAGCAAACGCTGAATGCTTTGTTTTGGCCTCCACAGCCCAGCTCTACCTGGTTCGGGACGGAACCGCTCTCTGAAACAGAAGCGGTGGCGTAACTGCTGGTGCTGCTGTCACCACCTTTGGTTTTTGAGATGTTATCACGCCATGAACAGCCCCGAGGCAGCAGGAGGAACCCTCACAGCAGCAGGGAGTCAGGCAGAAGCAAATACCCTCACCTCACTGAGGAACAGGGAGCTGCTGCTGCTCAGTATGAGATGTCTGGCCATCAAGGCCAGCACTGGATACTCCAGACGAAGGGACATAAAGCCCTAGAAGAGGCCAAAGTTCTCTGGCATCTGCCAAGGTGCCAGCCTGGTTGTGAGTTTAAGAGTTCCTCTGCCGGGTTTCTCCCCCTCTCGGGATGTGTCACATCAACCAGTACAGCTGTGGCTCTGCTCGTTACCCTTTAGCATCCAGCCCTGTTGAATAATACAGGATCTTCCACCACAATCGTTACTTGACTCCACAACAGGCAACAAGAGACGAGGAGGTAGATAAAATATTCATTTATAATAGAAAAGCACTCTTAGAAAACTAGACTACGGAGATCTTCTCTAGGCAACGTTTTAGCTCTGCCCTTTCACACACAGCTGCCACTTCTGAAAAGACTTGGAATATGCTCAGGGTAAAATCACACAAGGAATAACTGTCTCTGGGCCACTGTCTACTCCTCTTCCTCACAGTACTCTCGTTACCCTCGCTCAAAGCAAGATGATGCTCCTGTATCAGTTACAGAACTGAACTATGGCTGCTGGCTCCTACTGACACCCGCCTGGCACGGGGTGTTTGGAACAGCAATGCCCACAAATCAGAGCTCCCTGACCCGGGGGCTGATGGACACCAGCTCCCCAGCTGAGACCTGGGCTCAGGCAGAAGGTTGAAGCACTCACTGGTATCAACACCGACCCGAAAGGAAAAGCAACGGCGTACGCTTTGCTCCTGATCCTCCTTTAGGAGGAATTTTAACATCTTCCACCCTTGACCCGCAGGGATAAAGCCAGGGTGGGTCTCCACAGCTCAGTGCTGGAGAAGTTTCACTGAACCCTTCAAGACACAGGTCACAAGAGCCCCTGGGAGCCACAGCCAGCTCCCCCTGGCCCCCAGCACTACAGGAGTCACATCAGTACGTGTCACCTGTCCTTCTGGAAGCCACCAACCCTGTCACCTACAGACCTGGGAGAAAGGGAGCTCCGCAGTAGCTCTGCTGTGTTTAAATCACTGCATTTCTCTCATGCCTGAAGGTCCAGGAGACGGGGTCACCGGGTGCCGGGGGGGAAGGTGCGTGGCTGACCGACCTTGGTTTGCTTTGTTTTGTTTTTAAAGTGCAGGAGAATATTACTAAAGCCAAAGGAAGCCAGCCCTCTCTTCCTCTCTAGCCACAAAACAGCAAAGACAAAGAGTGCTAAAACTTCAGGGCATTTCTCCAGCTGCTCACTAAGTCCTTCCAGTATCTACCCTACGCCCGGCGACCTTGTTTATTCTTGCCCTAGAACTACCGCGTTTAAATACCCCGAAAAACCTACTTTGTTACAAAACGGAATTTACAGACTTGGTTGAACAGAAGTGACACCACCTGGTCCCCTGCTGCGGGGTGGAGCGATGGGACGAAAAGGGCAGCCCCAGTCTGAGGCTGTGGGTCACTGGTGCAGGTGGGCCCTGTCGTCCGGGCGTTTGATATGAATCCTCCGCACGCGCTCGATGCGCTCCCGCTCCTCGTCTTCCTCTAAGTGATGGGAGCGGCCAGCGGCCCCTCCCGTGGCTTCCAGGAGCGCGTTGTCGGGTCCCCTCCCGTCCTGCGACTCGTACAGCAGGATGTTGAGCGTCTCCTCGTAAATACGGGCTTCTGGGAACTCCACCTGCGCCCCCGAGAGAGGAGAAAGCGGTCACTCTCAGCTGGACAGGCACCGCAGGCACCCCACCCCCTCCTTTTCCCTTCAGGTTTGAAATGTCTTAACTGACCTCCAGCCACAGACACCCTCACACAACGGTCTCTGTTCCCTTCTTTGCTTTCAGCTTTTGAGACCCAACAACCAGGGTGGGTTTTTGTCAGAATGGGCCTGCCCTCGGGCAGATGTCTCTGGGAAAGAGACAGCCCCACGGACAGGGCAGGCGTTGCCAATGCTCAGCAGGACAGGTCTTTACGCAGGGACGTGGCCCAGAACCACCTGGTTCAAGTGAGGGAGTTTGGCTCAAGGTAAAGAACTGAACTAAACTTACATTTATGGACACTCACAACTGCCCTGTGCACGGTGCCATGGCCCAGTCTCCCCCACCCAACCCACAGGATGAGCTCCTCCCTGCTGCCCCCACTTCGAGTGGCATTGATGACTTTATAGAATCATAGAATCATTTTGGTTTGAAGATACCCTTGGGATCATCCAGTCCAACCATCAGCCCTACTCTACAAGTTCTCCCCTACACCAGATCCCTCAACACCACATCCAATCTACTCTGAAACACAGTCAGGGATGGGGACTCCACCACCTCCCTGGGCAGCTGATTCCACTGACTGACCACTCTCTCTGGGAAAAACTTTTTCCTCATGTCCAGCCTAACCCTACCCTGCTGCAGCTTGCAGCCATTCCCTCTCCTTCTATCGCTCATTGCCCGTGAGAAGAGACCAGCACCAACCTCTCTGCAATGCCCTTTCAAGCAGTTGTAGAGAGGGATGAGGTCTCCCCTCAGCCTCCTCTTCCTCAAACTAAACACTCCCAGCTCCCTCAATGGCTCCTCATCAGATTTATTCTCCAGGCCCTACCCCAGCTCCGTGTCCCTCCTCTGTACTCGCTCCAGCACCTCGATATCTCTCTTGTGCTGAGGTGCCCAGAACTGGACACAAGACTCAAGGTGTGGCCTCACCAGTGCTGAGCACAGGGGGACAATCACCTCCCTGCTTCTGCTGGTCACACTATTCTTTATGCAAGCCAGGATGCCCTTGGCCTTCTTGGCCACCTGGGCACTCTGCTGGCTCATGTTCAGCCCCTTGTCACCCAGCACCCTCAGGTCCTTTTCTGCCAGGCAGCTCCAGCCACACTGCCCCCAGCCTGTAGCCGCCCATGGGGTTGTTGTGGCCCAAGTGCAGGACCTGGCACTTGGCCTTGTTGAAGCCCATGCCGTTAACATTGGCCCACGGATCCAATCTATCCCAGTCCCTCTGCAGAGCTTCCCTGCCCTCATGCACATCAACACTCCCACCTCACCCAGTGTCATCTGCAGACTCACTGATAGCAGACGTATAGCGATACCCGACAACGAAATGGCATTTAAAAAGGAACAGCAGTTATGGTGACAGTGTGACAGCAGCCGGGCTCGTTGCTGGGAGCTTTCAGGGCTTTGCTCGTACCTTGGTCTGTTTTTTCTCAGTGGCATAAACGATGGAGGTGCAGCAGACTTCGGCAATCTTCCGCCCCTGCCCGTAGAAGGACCAGCAGCAGATCTCGTCTCCGATCACGTCTTTTATAAAGAGCACTCTCCCGTTGAACCTCAAGGACAGCTTATCGAAGAGCTCGATGTTCTTCAGCATGTTGTCGTCGGAGTTGCTGCGAGAGGCCAAGGAGGGCAGCAGTCAGGGCAGGGTGGTTAAGAGAGCACACACGGGACAGAAGGGGGCTCGGGCAGCGAGCCTTTACAAGCCCCTACACCCAGTTTCTTTTGACTTGCTGTGTGTCTCTGCCAAGGGAGTCTTTAGCTGGTGCCCAGGGCTGCAGGGGGTAACTGGCAGGACTAGTACAAGCAGGAAAACCTGCTGCTGATGAAGCAGTAACACAACACCAACAGGACTGGGAATAACACTCTCCAAGGCCCCTTTCAGTCATGTACCAAATCCTGCCACCCANTCTTCCTCCAACCAAACAATCCCAACTCCCTCAATCATTCCTCGTAAGATTTATTCTTGAGGCCTTAAATGCAACCATCCCTAAGCTCAAGCTCTGCACCAGCTGGGTGGAAGCAGCATTATGTCACGAAATGGATACAGACGCATAAGGAGAGGGGGACAAGGTCCCAGACTTGATGATTTTACTCCTTATTGAGAACACTGCACCATGGAACTGTTGGAGCGTGTCCAGTGGAGGGCCAGGAAAATGCTCAGAGGGCTGGAGCGCCTCTCCTGTGAGGACAGGCTGAGAGTTGGGGTTGTTCAGCCTGGAGAAGAGAAGGCTCTGGGGAGACTTTATACAGCCTTCCAGTACCTGAAGGGGCTCCAGGAGAGCTGGGGAGGGACTCTCAATGAGGGAGGGGAGCCATAGGATGAGAAGGAACAGTTTTAAACAGAAAGAGGGGAGATTTTGATTAGATATTAGGAAGAAATTCTTTGGTGTGAGGGTGGTGACCCCCTGGCCCCGGTCCCCCCGAGAAGCTGTGGCTGCCCCAGCCCTGGAGGGGTTCAAGGTCAGGTTGGAGGGGGCTTGGAGCAGCCTGGTCTGGTGGGAGGTGTCAGGGGGCTGGGACTGGGTGGGTTTGAAGGCCCCTTCCAACTCAAGCCATTCTGTGATCCTATGAAAGGCTTCCTGTATTCAACTAATGGCCAGGAATCTCCACCAGCTGCACCCAAGTGTAAAAGGCACTCCTCTGCCACAGAAATAGCACAGGCTGAGCCTTCCCATGATGACAGGGGGCTCCCTGCTGACACAAGTTTGAAATTAATTGGGAAAAAAATTGAGTGCACTCCAACACCAATCTCTCAATGGTTCCAAGTGAAGAAAAAGCAAATGCTTATCAGGGATTTTAGTCTAAGAAAAGCTTCAAAGAAGTCGAGCTGAAGTCATTTACCTGGTGTAGGAATATTTGTTGTTGCTTCTGTTGTACAGCAACTTCACTGCTGGCTGTAAAAAACAGACCACAGATGAGTTACAGGAAGCACAGCACGAGCTGGAAGCCCAGCTCGGTCCAAGAGCCCACAGCAGAGGAGCCACGAGTTGACACAACACCATCAGCCCCAAGCCCAGTGGGATTTTGTTGTTGCTGCAAAACTGTCCCTCAGGGGCTGGCAACGGGGCTGCAGCCCCTCCTGTGACTGGATCACAACCTATTCTCACCCGCCCTCTGCCTTTTTGCCAAGGTTAATCACTATCACCAGCATCCTCCCCTCTACCTGCCCCGGCGAGCAGCCTCCCAGGAACAGGAGCCTCTGCTACGCTTCAGCTAAAGCATCTGGCATTAATAACCAGAGTGGACAAATAAATGGAAGATCTAATAGCCCTGAGGATCTGCTCCATCAGATTGATGCTGCTGACGCCCTCTATTTTAATACCTTTTGTGGAGAAATACATGGCCAGGCCCAGCCTGTGCAACATTTGACTTTTAATTCAGAAAAAATGCTTAGTGTGCCGTATATTTTCAGTGCTTTGCAGCTCAGCATCTGAAGTGTGTCTATTTTAGGGTAAGCTCATTGTTGCAAACTGAAGAATTTTCTATAGAATAGTTGGTCAAGGTCCCACATGAGCTGCCCCGTCCCAAGCCCAGCACAGCCCAGCCTCTCTTACCTTGTTAGAAGTGGCTATAAGTTTTTGCTCTTCTTTGGAAGATGTGATGACAGGTACCTTGCAGAACGGTTCATACGCATCTTTGTTCTGCTGAAACAAGAATCAAACAGCAGCTGAATGTAAAGGGGCCTCAGGGCACACTCAGATTAACTGGGAAGGTCCTTCATGCACTGAAGGGACACAAGTCCAGAGCGGAGTCTGTCCTACCAGGTGGCTGTTTGTGGGCCATGCTCTGAACCAGGCTGGCACTCCAGCAACTGGGCAGCACTGTCCCCTGTTGCTGGAGTGAGCAACACTGAGTCCCCCTGAGGGACTCATTCCTGCCCTCTGCAAACACAGGAACTCAATGTCATGTACCTATTCACATGGCAGGATCTGGAATGTGGCTTCACTCACACACTAACAATGGCTTCAAACCTCACACAAGCACCTCAAGAGGAAAACACACAAGAAATCGGGACTCCCAGCAGCCTGTGGCTACGAGAAGCTGCTCTAGTCTGGCCAAATTCTGGTCTACTCCCTTCTGGTTGAGGCTGGAAGCATTTTGTCTCGGAGCTTTTGCTGATGATGGCTCCCTGCATGCTCCCAGGAGTCAGTGAAGGGAAACCGAGCGACAGTTCATCCCTCCCAGTAACTGGGGAGTAATAACACGTTAAGAACGACCCCATACGCTCTTCTGGATGTGACCAGACTGGAAGCAGATGAATGACATGAAGTATTTCCATTTCCTCCCAGCCTCACAAAGACACTGAGTGGAGACCAGCAGAAAACCTCGCTCTGCCCAGATGCTGCTTCCCACCCAGAGCAGCCCTTCTTCTTTTGACCCCTCACATCAGCCAGAGCGACCGGACTCCTCCCCAGCCCTGCCACCTACCTGCAAGGCTGCCTGGCACTCGTCCACCAGCCCTTGGACCAGGTAGTACTTTGCTTCAGCCAACAACTCCTCTATCTCCCTGCGGCTCTCGGGCAGCGGCACCGCCCCGTCCCGCAGGTAGTTCAGTATCGTCCCAAAATGCTTTCCGCAGCGGTCGATGAGGATCCAGCCTGGGGACAGAGGAAGAGCACAGTACAGGAAAGAGCCGGCAAACATGGCAAAAGGCCTTGACTCTGGCCTGGGACTGCCCTACTGAGCAGGTTCCTGCTAAGGGAGACTGACTCCAGTTCCTTGCTCGAGCTGGTGAGCAGGGCAGCAGAAAGCACAGGGGATTCTCACGGACAATGAGCGATAGAAGGAGAGGGAATGGCTGGAAGCTGCAGCAGGGTAGGGTTAGGCTGGACTTTAGGAAAAAGCTTTTCCCAGAGAGAGTGGTCAGTCAGTGGAATGGGCAGCCCAGGGAGGTGGTAGAGTCCCCATCCCTGACTGTGTTTCAGAGTAGATTGGATGTGGTGTTGAGGGATCTGGTGTAGGGGAGGACTTGTAGAGTAGGGCTGATGGTTGGACTTGATGATTCCAAGGGTCTCTTCCAACCTAAATGATTCTATGATTCAAGGTCTCCTTCCATGTTTCAAGGGCAGAGTACGGGGGAGTAAGGCAGGAAGCTCACTTGTTTCTTGTATTTACCTGTTTACTGACAACACTATTAACTGAAAGAGAGGAAAGAACACTTCTCGTTCTCAAATGACCCAGCTCTGTTCTCCCTCTGCTCCCAAAGCCCTGACATTGCCTTCTACCTTAGGGCCCTGTTACATGTACGTGTGGCTGTTTTGTACAGACAGTTCACTAGAGCCAACCCACCACGGGAACCCACCATGATCTCCAGGCAGTGCACAAAAAGGTCGGTGTGAGAAAGGCAGCACAGACTTTGGCAGCCTCATGGCCATTATAGGACGAGAAGAGCTTTACACTGAAAGAGGTGAGACTGAGAGGAGAAATTAGGAAGAAATTCTTTGCTGTGAGGGTGGTGAGAGCCTGGCCCAGGTTGCCCAGAGAAGCTGTGGCTGCTCCATCCCTGGGTTCATGGCCTGGTTGTACAGGTCTTGGAGCAACCTGGTCTGGTGGGAAATGTCCCTGCCCAGTACAGGGGGTGGCAGTAGATGGGCTTTAAGGTCTCTTCCAACCCAAACCACTCTGCGATTCTATTCTATGACACACTGTTTCACCCTCTGTGTTCCCAAAGTGCATTCATTTGGTATAACTAAGCAGTTATTAGCACCATGTCTTAAACCTCTGAAAGACGAGGCATGACAGCACATGTAAGCAGAACACAAAGTACAGGAGCTCCCTGGCATTGCCAGCGACTGACAACAGCAGAAAACAAAGCTATGACCCAAACGCTCTCCCACCAGCTGGCGACCACAGGATGCCCTGCTTCACCTCTTGTTGCCAGTCCCTTGCCTGAATCCAGCCAGACCCTCAGAAACATTAGGCAAGGTGGAGGCTCGAGTTTCCATAAGCGAACAGATGGCCACTCTCACGGGCTGCAGCTCAGGAATGCAGCGAGGAAACGCTTGTGGGGAAGGAGTCATATTTTGGACAAATAAGGAAAGTAGGTTAAAGCAGGCCCTGTATGTTCTGCATGAATGGAATTGCTAGTAAAGTCTGAACATTTGGTTCGATCTGGAAAGCGAACAGAGCCCTTTGGTGCTGTCCTGTGGAAGACCCAGACACTCTCCAGCAGTTTACTACAGGCTTTCCGTCTCCCTCGTTCCCCCGCTGTCTGCGTTAAACACAGCGCGCGCTCCCAGTTGTAATTTTACAGGCTGTAATAACAGATGTGAAAGCTGGAGGCAGAAGAACTAGAGACAGAGAAATCAAAGAACAAAAGCCTCATCCAAGCTAATGAGCTCAGTATCTACCAAACCAACCAGAGCAGGAAAGAGCCCCTTTGTCGGTGCAGAGGTACGTACAGCACCGTTTTAAAGAGAAGAGGGAGCGTGAGACATGGTGGTAAACAAGGACTTTCCTGTTCCACAAAGGCAGCTGTCGGCAGTTTGCTGGAACAGACCAAGGTGGAGGGAGGTAAAGGGCATTCTGAGAGCAGAATTACAACCCTAAAACTTCTTTGTTATCCTCTCTGCTGTGATTCCCTCCGTAGGCTGTAAAAATCTGCAGCAACTTTATGTTTACAGATGGTGAAACCCAAGCAGAATTGCTCATTTTCAGGAGGGGAGGAGGGGGGGG
>VZTM01003346.1:65852-87181 GCA_013400555.1 Jacana jacana | reverse complement strand
TGATGTTCTGTTGCAATATTGTTAAAAAAGGATGAATGACTACACTCTGAGTAACTTCAGAGAAGAGTAAACTAAAATTTTTACTGTACCTCAAAATAGTCAACAAGTCACCGTGCTATGGAGACAGAACAAATAAAGTCAAGGTTTCTGATATTAATTTACCATGTTTGTTCAACAGGCAAACAGCATTTCCAGTTGATTAAATTTGTTATGCATATTTCCCCAAAAGACTCTTTCATTATCACACAGGGTGCTTCAATCATTAAAAGACCAATGACAAGTGGTAAAAAGCATGAGGGTTCCCATCTGATCGTGGTGAAAACAGTTCTATACATTTGTGAGGTGGAGGGTGAATAAATCCTGACATTTGTAGCGGGTGCTAATATATTGTGATCTGTAGACTTGATCCAAGGTCCACCTAAGCTAGGGAAAGTGCTCCAATGACTTGTGATTCGTGATACAGTTCCTATCATGAGTTTTTTCTGTTGGTCAGACTCCTTTCAGCTTACACCTTTCAGGTGCCTAGTGCTATTTTGGTGTTGTGAAATTGGCATTCTTCCATTTGCTTTTGATATTGTTCCTATTCTTTGCAGGAAAGCACAGTTCTGGCCTTATGCCTGAAAGCTAGTCACTCCTGCCCTTCCAAAACACTGCCAGTGCTGCAGGTGTGCAAAGCATGTTGTCCTTGGGATCACCTGGCCATTCCTAGTGTGAAGATTTAACTCAGCTCCCACAATACCTAAATTCTCACCCCCATTAGTATTGGTTTTCTGTACGTAGAACTGGTTATGTGAATATGATTCTTTTCTTCAGCCTATACTCATCCATATAGCCACGGGTTACCTGCTCTGAAAATTAGTTCTACTTTTGCTCTTGTACACTTTAAGTCTTCTATGATACCTAAATCTGAGGATGCTTTAAAATGTTACACAAGTACCAAAGCAGGCCGGTTCATCTCTGAAAGAGTAAACTGAGGTAGAACACAAGTCAAGAAAGTTTCCAGGAGAGGAAGCAAAAAACTGGCTGTTTATTCATAGCCAGATGTACTTGTCTTTCTCTGTCTGTTTGCATTAGTCCTGGCTCGGCTCTCCCCTTGGTTGTGGTTTGCAAATATGAATGAATATTATGACATGCTGTCTCCAAGTGGTTCCATGTAAATAATTATGAGGAAAGGAGAAGTAGATGGAGTTACACACCCATTTTGCATTTTAGCAGTTATTCTGAAATTTCATACCTAGACAAAACATGGCATACTGCTTAATATATGTCACTGCCTTCATTCATTCTGCTAAATTTCTGGCGTGTATACATTTTTTGCAGCAAGCGTTCCCAGCTGGAAAGGAGAGATTGTATCCCTGTTGCCAGTATGAATGAATGAATTGTTTAGAAAAAAACAGAAGGTGGAATTCTGGTTGCACATTGTGAAAAGGAGTGAAAGGCTATGATTAAGAAAAGATCAAGTTATGCAAAAGTTCATAGTTAGAGAATACATATTTTAATGAATTAGTAGAAAATGCCAAGCTTTCAATTAGAAACTCTGCAAGGTGCTTCAAAGAGAAATGGCCAAGCAGCACTGGACTTNAGCCTGGGAGTGAGGAGCCATCTTCACATGCTGGCCTGGGAATGAGACATCGCTCTGGTAGTACCCAGTGTTTTAGTCACAAAGCATTTCCACTTAAACAAAATGAGACCCATGGGGTCATTAGGAAAAAAAACTGGGTCTGTTATTCATCAGATTTCAAAATGGGTTATGTTTATGTTTGACTGAATTATTTATCCACCTCGGGAAAGTCAGGGAAAACTGAAGAAGAGCTCAGTAGACAATGTGACTGAATGAATCCAGTGAATTCTTCATTGACCATTTGGGTCACGTTCTTACTGTCAAGTTCCCTCCAAAATTGCTTCTTAGGTCTAACATCCCTGAAACTGAAATTGTTGAATGACAGGAAGATGAGCTAAAATCTCTTAGCAGATCTCAGAATTTCACCTAACAGTATTGGCAGGGACTGGACCAGCTGCCAATGAAAGACGAATTGAAGTAGGGGAAGAAATACTTCTTGGCATTGCCGGTTTAATTGTGAAACTTTGAAACAGCAGACCTTCAGCGCCACTGTGGTCATATTACTGTACCCTGAGGAGCCAAGAACTTTGGTCAAGTGATACAGAGCTTTGGCTGTAGTGCTGAATTTAGCCAACTGTGCATCAGGTGCCCATAACACAAAGACCATTTGGCTTTGATTACAGATACTTAGCAATTTTGACTATTGGGACCAAACTCTGACAGCAAGTTAAACATCAGACAGATGTGCCCAGAGCTTCAAAAGAGCACAAGTAGAAACTATGCCCCCCTGTCTATTATGTTTATTCCACTGGAATGAGGTGAAAGACCCCTTTAACTGCTCAGTGAGATCAACTGCTCTTCCTGCCCCTTCTCTCTGGGTTGTCCTGCTGCCTGCAGCTGCCATCTCATCAGCCGATGCAGAAGAATGAAGTAACGATATTAGAAGAGCCTTGGCTGGTTTCACAATGTAAGGATATGGTACCCAATTGCTCAGTCTTCTTATTGTTTGACACAAGAACTCTTTACACATTAGTACCTCACATCTGATGAACTATAAAATGTTTTTCCACTGAAGATTCAGAGCTCAATTTTATACATTTGGAACTATAATAATTAAAAATATCACACACTAATTGCATTGCAGCATCATGAAAAACATATTACAGGGAGCAGCTGTGCATATTAATATGAGAAATTTTCACTTTCAGTTCAGGGTAGCTGGATAATGTTAAACAGTGTATTCTGATGTAAACCTGTGCTGGTTTACCTTGTAACTAATTCATCAGGTAAAAATTTTAAAATATTAATTTTTAAAGCTTGCTTATAGGAACTCAAGGATATTTGAATAACTCTGAGATAAAACATTTCTGTACACAAAAGGAACAAAAATATCCCTAGAGCATACCCAGACTTCATTTACTGTGCCTCCAAACCAAACTTTCCCTCTGTGCACAGCTATGTAGCTCCACATATTCATGTTAATGGTGTCATTAATCTTTCTTGCAGTAATCTCTACCTCTCAGCTTTTACACATTCAGCACCTGGGTCAAATTTGACCTGACAAGTTTGTCCTTGAATACTATCATTTACAATGTCCATGTTAAAAAACCTATGTATTATCAGAACTGCTGCATTTTGTCAAATAACTGCCACCAGCTCTTGCCTGAAATAGTTCATTTGTGAAGCCGTTGCCACCGAACTGTGGAAACCAACCATCAGTCACAGGCTTGTTTTGCTCTTTGCTTTATAGCAATAGCAAATGAACTGCAGATGGACCACTGTTTATACTTTCCCATCATCTCTGGAGCGCCTGGAACTGTTGCTGTGATGCCATTACATTTCGACAGGATATAGAGAAAGTAGCAACACTGGAAATATTTATTTACTGGGTTAGGGCCAGTTTGACTTGTACTATAAGAAGAACATCAAGGTGCTTCAAATGGAAGGCTACCTGACCTCACTTTTCATGTAGACCTATAGTGAAAACACCACACGGAAAAAAATTGATAGGTCTACTGATCAAATAGAAAATAGAAAAACTTGTTATTAAATTTTATGTAGCTTCATGTCAGAAGTAAATTTTGCTTGGGGTGTATATCTGAAATCTCTGTCACTGAAATATTGGCCTTTCTGGCTGTGATGGATGAGGTCTGTTGGATTAAAGCATGCGATTTATTATGTTCCCACTCTCAGGTGTCTACCTCATCTGTCTGCAGAAGTTACCTTGCAGGAGTTACAGGAGTGAATGATTGCAATTAAATTTGCCAAACTGCAGTTCACAGAAGCTGCAGGACTGGCGTGTGTTGGCCATGGGTCAATCACCTCTGGAAAGAGGTGAGTGGACAGCTGAGAGTCAAGTCCTGTGACATTTTTGTACTGCCTTAAAACTTTATAGCCAAATCTACCAGTGCCCATCTGTCCCAGATAGAGATGGAGGTAGCAAATATCAATTATATGATCTTCTATTATGATTAAGATGCATTATTGGAGCACAAATGTTCAACAAACCGCTGTGATTGGTCTGTTGAGGTGAGTAGACAGTGAGGATAAAGCAGAACTAAACAGGGTGGTGCAGCAAACCAAACTGTCCAACCAGCCAGAATTGTCTAGCCACAGTTCTAATCAGCACAGCATCTCAACCTCAGGGCAGGCATAAGCTTCAGGCAGAAATTCTGGAAAGCAGTGCAATGGCTTTGGCTGGATTGTTTCCTGGCATTGTATTGATAAAATGTGATTGGTTTTATGTCTTATCATAAAGTTTGATCCTCGGTACTGCACACGTAGCCAAACAGTTTTGTCTTGCACATGGTGCTGCAGCTACCTTGTTTGTTCTCTAGCACTGTACAGGGCATCACTAACTTACACTTACTTGCACCACATACTTGCACATCTGAGGTGGTGATCTTGCTTGATAGAGAATACTGCGATAGGTTCACCCGGCTTGTTTGCAGCTTTTACAATTAGCAGTACAAAGCTCTCACTAGACAATGAGGAAGTAATAGTGCAAAGAAACCCTGTTTTCTGGCCAAGCAAACAAAGTTCTTTTTGTAATACCATAACCTTGATTTGTTTCCTTTATCACTGCTTGTGCACTTTCCAACTCTCTGTTATCAGGCTTTCACAATGAACGTCTCAGTCACTTACGGAGTTTCTGCTGCGAGTACAGATTAATGGATAAAGCCTGGTATAGGAAGTGAGCAAGTCTATGATTAATTTCCTGAATTAATGCTGCTTTGCTTTATGCACAATAAATACCAGCTGGCTTAAACAACTACTTCCAAATTCTCCAAAGAGGGAAGCATCCCCTCACAATATAGATCTAGGATGGCCAGTTCCACACAAGCCCATTTGTGCAGTCCTGACTTTTTTTTAAAGTGTTCCAACTCACCTCTGGGCAGGGTGCTAATAAAGGGATCAGGGCTGGCTGTGAGGACACCTAGCAGGTGCCTGTAATTTAGATTAACTATAGAGCTGTTCTCTCTCCAGCCCTAAAGTTAGCAGCCAGGTTAGCTGGGGGTGCTGGTTATTTTGTCTCTAACCTATCACAGCCAGTCCTGGGTGGCAGTGATGTGACTTCTGATGACAAAGGATTGTGGAAAGGCCTAATCCCGAGTAAGACATTAAGGCTGGTCTACTATGTACTGGTAAAGTAGTGAAAGTCTGGGTAGATTTAATTCCTTCTTCTCTTGCAATTTATGAAATATTTATATCCACTTCTGCTTTCAGCTCAATTGAGCCAGTCTATAGTAGAAATGTAGGAGTGAATTCTTTGTATGGCAACCTATGTATGGTGGACAAATGTCCTTTGTTTCAACTTTAATAAGGAATTTTCAAGGCATCTATACAAAATTATTTTATTCTGACTATAGTGTTTAGTACTCAATTTCATTGCTGCCTGTAGGAAGGGACATTACAATGTGTTTAATAGTTACTTAAGACTCAAAGATGTTATTACAGCATGCTTTTTAATAGTGCACAGCTTATTTCTGGAGAAGTTCTGTTCCTGTACTTGTGTTTAACTCACCCTTTTTTAAAAAAGGGTGAAACTTTAAAGATGTTAGTAGTATCTCTGAATATTTATGTTGGAAGGGATTTCAGGAAGCCATTTAGTCCAATTCCTTTGCTCCAAGCAGGGCTAATTTCGACATTAGAGCAGGATGCATGCGGCCTTTTGCAGACGTGCTCTCGGTGTCTGAGACCTAAGGTTTCACAGCTTGTTCAGTCCTCTCAGTAGGAGCCACAGTGAAATGTGTCAGTGCAGCCACTCAGTTTGGCTCCCAGCCAGGCTTGGAAAAAGCTTGCTAGAGATTGCTCTGACCGGTGTTTGTGGCTCTCCTTTCTGAAAACCTTTTTCAGCTTGTTTAGCTTTCTTGTGAAAAGGAAAGTTCCTTTGAACTTGTACTGTAAGGCTGAGGAAAGTAACTGTTCAGTAAGGCTTCACAGGGAGAAAGAACAGCGTGGGATATAATTTACTAAAGGTCAGGAGAGGGAGATATGGGAAGATATTTTGGCAGCCAAATGCAATTATGAACTTGCTTCCTGTTAACTAGTTTCTTCTGCTCCTACTTCTTTAGCACTCTTTTTGTCACTAATATAGCATGATGTCTTTCTCTGACTAGTTTGAGTGTCAGTCCCTCTGGCCTGGGGAGGGGAATCCTGATTTTAAAGAATGCCAAAGTATATATAACTTGTATTTTCTTCTCATATTGTTTTTACTTCAGAACTACTCATTGACTTTTCAGACTCAGAAAATGTAGGTTACCCTGCCCAGTAGGTTTCTCTGGTTCTGCCCAGCTGTAGATACATGCAATTAGAAGAGAATGCAGATAAATGAGATCTTACGAGAAGGCTGGGAGAAAAGTTCCTGTCACTGAGCAAAGTCCCATGATTAACTGTGACCCTGAGAATCTCTCCTACACTGTGGTTAGAAGGGAACAATTAAATACCCCAAGTGATGGGATTAAGTTATATGAAGAGAACAGCCATTGTGGTGCAGCTACAGACCTGAACAAGGGAAGGACTAGTCTGGATAATTTACAAGATGTTTTTACCCTTGGGATAGATTCTAATTCTGGTCATGCTGGGGTAAACTAAGTCTAACTTTACTGACATCAAAGGCTCTGGTCAGGATAATCTAGCTTCATGCTTTTGAAGCCAAGGGCAAGCCCACTCACTTTTCTAGGCAGGTTCTACCCAAAATGAATGGGTGGAGCAAGGTCAAACCTATGATTTTATTCTTTCCTGTGGGCACTTGCAGAACTCAGTATTTACAGCTGGCTTTGTCTTTTAAAGAGCACTTTTATTTGTATTTGGCATTTGAACTGACAATTCAAACTGTCAATCTGGCCACAGCTGTTCAACTGCTTTGTTCTGGTGGGACGGGTTGGGGCAAGCAAGCTTGAAAAACAGATGTAAAGGGGTATCCAAATCTATAAAGAGGTGGGTTTTTTTTTAATGGTACTGTAAAAAAAACCAATAATGGATCTTAGGGGTTGAGGTCCAGGTTGTTATAAAACTGGAGGGAGTTTTTTAGCTTGCACCAATTTTCTTCTTGCACTTTAGTTTTAGTGAGCCGTATGTGGAATGGAAATAAAAGTCTCAAAGTAAATGCCTGTGATCTTATTTTGAATAATCTCTAGCATTTTCTTTATAATAAGACTTAGGCATCAGGCAACTGCTGAGATACGGATCCGACTTCAGTTTGTGCTTAGCTTCATGAAATTCCTAAGTTGGAGGCTTATGCATGCACCAAGGATGGCTTTTCTCAAGTTAACATTCACTGGTTTAACTACCAATAGTTCTTTCATGATTGTATCACATCTTGCAGCCAGAAGAGAATTAAGTGTCTTGCCTCAAGGCAAAACCAATACCAGTGCAACTGGCAACTTTCAGTCTCTGCACTTCAATCGCTTGTTCCACACATCTTTCTTGTGTCTCTCATCCTGCCTGCTGCCAGAATTGTGCTAGAACTTGCAGGGGTTTCCTTGTAAGAGTAATGCCCTCTGGCATTTCTTATTTATGAGTGATTTCATATTGCTTTAGAATTGGGGAATATAGAAATATATAATAGATATCTAGCTGCTGGCTTTGGTTTTGTTTCTTAGAGCTTTTTGGTTTTGTGAGAGAATATTTTCAGTCATGTTCACAATCCAGTGAAAGCTGCTGGTGTGGGTGTTTATTGCATTCATGCGCAATGTTGTGGTAGGGGACTGCTCTGAAAATACTGACTAGATTAAAAAAATTCAAATCCTCCTGAAACTACCTACTCCATGATGAAAGGGCAGAACTATTCTATTTCTTAGCCACTAGGAGGCGATGAGATGTGGCCTTGTAGCAGGAGACATGCAGGAACCACCTGAGGTAGTATTGGGATGTGAGAAGCCATATTCCTATTAAGTGACCAGCACCAAACCTTGGGGCTGCTGACATCTCTCTGCTCACTTATAGTGACTGCGGTTTCATTTAAGACCCAGTTGATATGAATCAGTTTTCATTCTGTTGGTTGTCCTTTGTCACTTGTCAAATGATGACTTAGCAATGTCATCTGTAGGGTGTTTTAATGTTCTCCATGTCCTTCAGCAAGTGACTATGTTCTAGCTTTCTAGCTGTGAGCCTGATAATCTATTGAAGTGATGATGGCTTAAGAAACTGCCAGTTACCTTGTTGAGTGTTGTTAAGCTTGAAATCTGCTCAGGTTGGTGTTCACTGGTTCTGGCAATAAGAAATAAGAGCATGTTGGGTAATCTGCTTTACCTAGCAAAGAGCTGGCAATAATTTAAGAATGAGCTCTGAGAGAAATACTTTCTCCTGCCCTATCCTGTGGTTGAAACATTTACAAAGAAAAGGAATAAAAATATTCTACTAGGACTTCTACCTATTTGATGCAAGGAGATAACCCTCAGGAACACCATCAGAGCTCAACAGTAATTGTCCCAAGCTGCAGTAAGGTAGGCATTAGGAAACCATTAGGAAAGTGTTTTCAATTAAAGCACTGGCTGAAACACTTTTAGGTAATGGCATAGTTATGAGCATATTTTATTGTATGCTCAAGTTCAGTTCAGTTCCAATCATTTTGTATGTACATATGAAGAATCTATACTTTATTTAGTGAAGTTCTGTGATCTTAACAGGTAAAACTGAGAACCCCATACAAAGCTCAAAAAGGGCAGTGAGTTAGTAACCAGAAAAAGGACATGGTAACTGTGAAAAGATTGAATTTCATGTAATAAGAGGCAGTCTCAGCATGCATATTGCTTAGCCAAGGTAAACCACACAATAAGTTACTGTATAAACAGAATCATAAAGTATATGATCCTTTAATCTTGAGGTGGCATCAGTGCAGTTCTATTGTAATTACCTTTATGATGGATAGGAGAACCCAATGTGGTTCCGGTTTCTGAAGAGGTATGGTAACTTCTAATTGTTGCAAAATAAAGACAGTTCTACAGTTTCACATGCTTGCTTAAAATTCAGCTGTCAGATATATTTCTACTTAGCTATGCTTTGAGAGACGTTTAAGGAGAACAGGAGTTTAATAAAGCATCTGTATTTCATTGAAGATGTTTGGTTTTTGTTTTGTTTCTCATTTTATTACTGTACTTTCCAGCTGGGCTGATAGAGGCACAAAAAGGACAAGACATTGCTCAATGTCACAAAACAAATTTGTACCTCGGCTTAAATTTGAAAGTTTTTTCTTTTGCTTTTTGCTTTAAACATTAAATGTAAGAGCTTCCAATATGACTTGATAGCATTTTTGCTTGTCACTTGCAGTTTAACTTGTAAAACGTTTCCTTATTTTGGGAAGGATTTTTTAAAGATGTTATAGAATGGGATTCTTTTCCAGTTTGCTTTGGTCCACTGATGCCGTTTTGTAGAAATAGTTGTCATCTGTTTTCTTATTCAAGAGTACAGGGGGGTGTGTGTCTGATTTGGTAAGACTCCTGCCTGTATGAAGCACTGCTTTTGTGTGTCTACCATGTCAGCGCATGCTGGTGCCCCACTTCATTACAGATGACCTTGTGCTGGAAATAAAACCAAACAAAAACCAATACAAAACAAACTTTGAGCTAGACTGTAGAATGTGCTGTATGTTAGAGGTAATCAATACGTGATTCTTTGAAAAAGTGGAACATGTTAGGTATTGCCTGTTTTGTGTTTATCCTAGTTTGGGGTCTTCCTGCTGGCTGCTCATCCTCTCAGGACCTTTTTTTCAATTATTTCTGACTGAAACTTGCTTTCAAAATCAAATGCTACAGTCACATCCATGCTCTGATAGTTGCCTGCTGTATTCCTCCCTCACAGGACCATTTACATTGAGAGTAGGAGGACAAAAACCTCATTAATAAACTATGCCAAAATGCAATTGAGAAATAATGTTACTAGTCCTCTTTTAAGGAAATAAGGGACTCCAAAAGGAAATTCCACATCTTAAGCCTCTTCAGTTCTGTTAAGGCAAGCTATATTTTTGTTGTCTACTTAAAGGGGAAAACCCAACCCTAGCTTTAGCTTCATCATTGAAGATGACTGTAGTCTTAGCTGTGCTGGCTGTCTATCACTTAGTTAAGGCCATTTCTGACATTTGTAGATCATATCCTTTGGACTACCTGCATAACCCAGCTAAATCATTGCAATGGGCATGAAGTGAGAAGACAGGGAATCTATCCTAGGGTATAATCTGAATGCAATACATGGTTTTACAAGAGAGATGAAGAGGGCTCTCGAGACAGTAAATAGAAATACATCTAGAAGTTGTCATTTGAGTATCGGATCTTTAGAGTCATATTCGTGCTCACAGATCTAAGTACTACTAGTGAACTGGAAAGATCCATATTGGCTCAACTCTTTTCTTAATGTGCTGCTGATCACAGCTATAAAAGCCAGTAAGTGAAAAAACAGAGCTTGGCGAACTTCAAACACTGTTTGGTCCAACTTCTGTTCATGATTCATGCAGAAAAAGGCATGGGAGATTCAAATTAATTTTTTTATAGAATCATAGAATCGCCTAGGTTGGAAGGGACCTTTTGAGATCGATTCAACCATCAAGCTAAGTCCGATTTAAAAAAACCAAAACAACCAATCACTAAACCACATCACTAAGCAGTATGTCAACCTGCCTTTTAAATACCTCCAGGGATACCTACCCCACTTCCCTGGGCAGCCCATTCCAATGCTTAATAACCCTTTCAGTGTAAATTTTTTTCCTGATATCCAATCTGAACCTCCCCTGGTACAATTTGAAGCCATTTTCTCTTGTCTTATCCCCTGTGACTTAGGAGAAGAGACCAACCCTCACATCNTCCCCTGTGGCTTGGGAGAAGAGACCAACCCTCGCATCTCTACAACTTCCTTTCAGGTAGTTGTAGAGAGTGATAAGGTCTCCCCTCAGCCTCCTTTTCTCCAGGCTAAACAACCCCAGCTCCCCAGCTGTTCCTCATAAGGTTTACTCTTCAGACCCCTCACCAGCTTCATTGCCCTTCTCTGGACCCACTCCAGCACCTCAATGTCTTTTTTGTGGTAAGGAGCTCAAAACTACGCAGTATTTGAGACGGGGCTTCACCAGTACTGAGGGCAGGGGAACAATCACCTCCTGTGTCCTACTTGCCACACTGTTCTTGATACAGGCCAGGATGCTGTTAACCTTCTTGGCCACCTGGGCACACTGCTGACTCGTTCAACTGGCTGTTGACCTACACCCCCCAGGTCCGTTTCCCAGCTCTCCAGCCACTCTCCTATTATCACACAGATAAGGTCTGACCATCTCTAACTTTTGTGGAACAAGCAATGCAAATTAGAGCAGCCACATGGATGTTTTATCAGAGGAGCCATTCTTCTAGCTGGGAATCTTTGGAGTACCTTGTGCTCCTGTGCTAAAGTGTTGTAGAGGAGAATCACAAACCTGCAGGAGCACGAAGAACTTGTGGATTTTATTTACTGAGTTGGTAACAAACACTGGAAGACAGAACTTTGTTGTAAAAGTGGTATGTGACCTGTGATTCTCCTAAGCATGGCTGCAAGTGTGACAATTCCTCAACCATCAGCACATGCACAAGTTCTCACCTTGAAGAGCTGCGAACACAGTTGTGATGGATGTCAGCAATAGCATGCTATCTAGTATTGGAAAACATGCTTGGCAAGTGAGAGGATGCAGAGTACAGTGCTTTATAGGGTGGTGAAATTTATTGTTTTATTCTAATTTGCTGGGTTTTGAAAGGTTTTGTGAGGCTGTGATGGCACTGGAAATGGTAGGGATGGGGAGCCAGAGAGAAACATTCTGTTCTTGTTCAGTCCCCAATCTCAGAAAATTTTGAAAGCTGAATGATGTTCTTCTGGGATCACTTTTAGTGCCAGTTATGTTCCAACAGAATTTCTGATGCAGCCTGCTCCTCTAATTTCTCTCTTTTCAAGCTTATAGAATAGCAAACTGATAGCATGCGTCTGTTCCTTTGACCCTGTAGAGCATAAGGCAATTGAAAAGTCATTGGGCTGCCTGTGGAAGCTGGGTTATGGATTCTAGCCAAAAGCATGGAAGCTGTAATTGGTGTGGAAGATTTTTCTTCTCTTAATCGTGCCTTCATATTTGATCTCTTTCCAGTCTTCTCAAAGAACAAGTCATTAGCCAGTCCTTTGGAAGAATAAAGGCTTAAGGCAGCACTGCTTGAGATTTGTTTGACCTTTCAGTTCTGCTTTCCTTTGAAACCAGGATTACTTCTGCTATATGCAATTTGGATTACATGGGGAGTCCAGACATCTGAGGGGGAGGCAGATGACAATTTTAGGGTAATATTTTCAAAGGTGACTGAGACAAGGAATGAGACTTGGGGAACCCCTGTATATTGGCTTGTATGTTTTTTCAGAAGGTTTGATAAGTGGCATCGGAGTAGTTGCTGAAGCTACTTGCATGACAACCTGAATAGGAGGTGAAGCTTCTAAAATTCTAACTACTAAGAACAGATCTTGTATTGTGTTGCATGTTGAGGGTCTGCTCCCATCAAGAAAATATTTGAGCAAAAATTCAATATGTAAAAAGAGTTAAATGATCAAAAAAACCCTCAAGAAATGTATTATAGTTATCTGCTTTGACTGTCCAGCAGAAAGAGCATGCTGCTTTCCCTGGGCCCCAAAAGGGTTTGCAAATCTGACTGTCAAGAAGAACTGATCCAGTATATCTAGAAACAAAAGTTTGCAGAATGAACTGCCTTTGCCAGAAAAGCAGCTGCAGAGATGGTCCTCTTCAATGAAATGAACACCACACCAGACAAATCCAGTAAAATAGACACCCTACTAACCATACTACAGAATGGTTAACATTTCAAATATTCAACCCATTTGTAACCAATAATTAATATAGCTAATTCATAATTTATATAAGTATGTTACATCAGTTATATGTTTTTATTTTAGTGGTGGGAATAAACTCAACTGTTGTGCTTCCTGTTGAGGACAGGGCCTGTTATGGTATGCTCACAACTCCCTTTGTCCTCAGTAACATCTCCTGTAGGCATGAAAATCTGTGAGTCAAATTACTTTATCCTATTATGGAAAATATGCTGAAACCTATGCTACACAGTTCTGCATGTAGCTGTTTCAAATATCTGAGAGACCAGATGCACATCAAGAACAAAATGCTGCAGTTTAAGGCCAGCAATACTATTATGATAGGCATATAATGTCATCCAGTGTATGGAAATGAAAGTTAGGACAGCTGATTTAATCAACAGAAAACACTGAATTTGGTTAATAGTTTCTAGTGATTGGTTGTTTTGCTGATGGTGAGATTTGATAATACCCAAATGTAAATACTCTTGTACAATGTAACTCTAGGTTACTGTGACTGGGTTATTATTTTTTTTCCTCCCCTCAGGCAGGGGAATTTGGGTTTTATCTTAACTGAGACAAAAGTATCAAAGTACAGTAAATCCAATGTAATACTTTCTTACCCCAAAATACACATTCCAAAACACTGGAAGAACATGGCATTTTCTGAATTATTTACTTAAGAAAACAGATGAAAAATAATAGCTTTTCAAGCAAGGAAAATATAGTTCAGGAATCATGACTGATTAAATGAATGTAGTGTGCATACATCTTCATATGCAATATACACATAGTTCCATCTTGCTTCTGTATTAATGCATGGAGTCAGAGAAGAGATCTCTATAGGTAAAGCAGGAGGTACTGTAGTAGCACAGAAACCAAAAGAGGAAGATAGCCTGAAAGATGACTTGACCCGAGTTTTCTTTCTGCTTTGCCTACGTGGTTATTGTGTGTTGGAATCTCATAATCATACATGTAAAGTTTGTCTTTTAAACACAATTAATGTTCTGAGGAGCAAATTTAATATGCAGTTTGTGGCTTAAAGAACTACTTGGAACTTAGGGATCCAGTTTTATGCTCTAACCTGGAGCCAGGATAACATTTTTCTGCTGTGTATGTAAAGTGAGTGAGGCTTGAGCAGAGCTGGGGGCTGAGGGGATTTTACAGCTCTGTGTAGAGCAGGCAAGTGACACTGCCTCTGTGTCCCAGAGCTGCCAGACTGTGCTGATATAATTTGCTCTGAATATGATGCTCTTCTCTACTTTCTAATCAGTCCAAAGGAATCACTAGCAATGCCAAGCATCTGGGTAACTGCTAGGGTGTGTAACTTCATTGAATTACCTGTTTTCAGCTTGCATTATGAGGTTATTTTTCTTTCAGTCAGAGCTGTATATAAGAGAGCATGCCTCTTCCTAGGGAATGTAAATCTGTTGTATAAAGCCTATTACAAGTGCAAAGAATAGTCTTTTTTTGTTTGGGTTTTCCTTTGATGTGTATCTAAAGGAAGCATGCAAACCACATCTCTGGTTTATCTGACCTCTCTGTAGTAAGTTCCAATCAGATTTAGTTTTTAATTAACTATAAAAAGGGCAGGATTTTAAAAGCTGTAATTCCGCATTATTCCCAGCACAAACCCGAAACAGCTGCATTTTGGGCTGCAAAACGCCTTGGAGGCTGAAGGAGGGATACTTCTCTCCAGGCCATGTAGATGTTTTACAGCTGCAAACATGGCCTTGCGGTTACAGGAACTTCCTTGGGAGAGCCCATCTGTAGATGGGACTGGCCAAGCAATTTTGCAGTTATGAAGTGTGATGTTGGTCTGTTCTTCCAAATGCCTGCTGTGCTGGGAAGAACGTGATGATTGGAGATCTGCACACCTTACCTTCTGAAGCCCTGCTTTTTTAGCACTCTGCCACCTCTCTTTGTGTTTTCCTATTCCATTTTGGAGCCCTACTAACGTGTATGGACAAGTTTGGTGAAGCCCAAAGTGAGTGAGCCTGTGTGTGGGAAGCAGCAAGTGCCTGCCTGGGTGTGAGGTGCTGAGTGTGGAAGCAGAGAAGTCCTGGGCTGGGAACCGCACTGACACAAGTGCCTTGTTTCTGGTAATTCAAGTAGTGTTTGCTTTATGTATCCTAAACTTTCTCAAGCAACTCTGAAAGCCCCAGCTCCAATGTCTGCTTTACAATCATCAGACAACTAATATAATAACAACTCTCTAAGTGAAATTAATGCAGCTCATGTTCTTCAGGGTCTCATCTGAAGGCTTTGCAATTACTAATGGGCAGAACTTTGCAGACGCTGCACTGATCCACTAAGCTCTGCTCTAATGTTGGTTTAAAAAAGCCCCATAATTGCCCTCACCATGTTGTTCCTGCTTTGCTATTTCTAAGCTGTACAAATTCAGGACGTCGCCTCTTTTAGATGATTATAAATGACTGGCTGGGGTAATGTATTTAACAGGCTGCTTAAATACACAAAATATTAAATGTAGTTTCATATTGTATGCATTCAGTTTACTTATTATTCATCAGACTGTCTGTGTTTAATTCAAAATAATAAACATGAAGGAAAAGAGTTGTTTTCTCAGTAGCAACAGTGGATACAGCAGAAGGTATTTGACGTATAGTTCTTCCCTTGGAGAACTTTGTCTGAAAAGATATGAACCAAAGATCTCAATAAAATATCAAGGTTTGACCTAGTTCTGATTATGTGAGAAATGATCAGGAGAAAGTCAAGGCAGGAATTTAATAAGAGGGAGAAGGAAAGTAGGGTGCAAAGTATATCCCTAAAAAATAGAATTTTTTTACAATTTGTGAGTAAGAACAACAGCAGGTTTTATTAGTGGCATCTAAAAAACATTGAAACCTGGATGTGACAATTAACAGCAGCCCACGCCTTGTTAAGTCTATGATAGAAGGCTATAATTCATATGCCATCTGGAGGTGGAAATTTTGTTGAAAGCGTCTCTTAAAATGAGCTCATCACTTGGTGCTGAATAATCTTTTGCAGGACTGTCTCGAAGAACAGCAGTAGAAATGGGAGGCAACAATTTCCAGAGTAAGAAATGATAAATTTCATGGAGGGTGACTATATCTTTATCTTATCAATATTATTCAGAATTTAAGAGTTTCAGTGAGATCAAGAAGTCTGGGTGCTCCATGGCAGTAGAGGAATCTATTTGGCTGGGAAAGCAGATAGCAAATGAAGAATTACTAGATCTTTTTATGGCAGAAACTCAAACAACCAAACAGATGTCATTTATTTAGTTAGTAAGGAGAGACAAATGAAATTTGGGGACAGAACTGCAGAAGTTATTCTTCTCCTGGAAAAAAAAATCCTTTGTGGACTTGTGTAGTTTTTCAGTTGTCTGAGGAGAATGGAGAACCTTGGAAGCCAAACAGGATGGTGGGTCAGTAAACATGACATACTGCAAGAAATGTGTAAATGAGCTGACCAGTGTAATGAATATTAAGTATATATTATAGCGTGGCTTGCCTTAGACTTGTGGCCTAAACTATAGGGAATGTGTGCTTTGAGACAGCATGTTGTTCTTGTTTCTTCCTGGGTGAGACTGGTGATCTGGTTAGACTGTGCCATGTACCATATTAAAACTCCTGCCACGGGCTTTCCTACAAAATTTATCCTGAATATCTGGCAGAGAATTCGAACTAGGCAAAATGGAACAAAAATATAAACATAAAATAATAAAGATAGCATGGTTGAATCTATCAGCCAATCTGAAACATGAGAGAAGATGGGGAAACTTGTTTTCTTTAGGCTAGCAAAATAGAAGACGGTCAGAACATCATACATACTACATACAAAGGTAACTGCTAGTGAGAAGAGACTAATTAAGGTAAGTGATGCACCAACAAATTCATGGTGACTTTAGTCCATTTTAGACTGCAAGTTAGAAGAGGTTCTTCATTTTTAAAGTGGGGGAAATCCTGGAGCAGATTTTTTTCACTTGACTGAAGGATATCAAAAAAGCAAGCTACTTCTGTGGTGTAGTTTGAGCTCTCTGAGAAGTTAGATGATACGGTGCCTGTCATAGCGGAGAACAGGCCTAATGGCTTGCAAATTTGTTTCTCACCTGCTTTCTGTCCCCCAAAATGGTTTGGGGGCTGTGCATTTTGTTTCAGTTATGTGCATCATCAGAATAGTAATTAAAATTAATTGTAATTAACACTGTATAATTGCCTAAATCAAAGAGGGAGCGTTGGTGTATGCTTTTAAAGTCCCAGTACTCTAGAACCCAGTGCTGTTCCTAGGCAGTGAGATTAGTAATAAATTGAACAAAGATTCTAAATTAGATTTCCAGAAATCTAGCCCCAGGAATTGTCTGAGGTGAAATGGTTTTATTTCATATTTAACACAGAGAAAAAAGCATATATAAGCAGCAGCAGTAATTAAACTTCCAAGAGAGATTACAAGTAAAACTGAAATCACATATCTAACTCAATCTGTTAAGCACAATACACCACTTAAGGAAACATTATGACACGTCACGGACCCTAAGCAATCTGATGTGGATGTTAATTATTATTAGCAATTAAGTTCTGTAATTAAAATCAGAAAAGTCTGATAGCTGTGGCTGTTTTCATGTTGCGTTAAGTGTTTGACCTTGAATAATATTTGCTGAACTCAATGACTACAGCTACAGTTGGCACACTCTATACTTTGGAGTTGTGGAAAGATGAGCTCATAAAGAGTGCCCACAACCCACAGCCCGATCCATGGGCAGCGACTGCTGTAAGCCCAGGCAGCCAAGTTTATTTTCATGTGCATTGGATGCTCTCTGCTTCCATTTACATTCAAAGATCCTTTTGACAGAATAAGTCACCAGCTTTCCTATCCTGACCAGTCATCTTTAGTGGTGTTTTGCAAAGACATGCTGTCAGCTGAAATTCATACCATTAGTCAGACTGTTGATTCAGCTACCCTTTCCAAAGTCTGGGCTGTGTCTCCTATCAGCTGCTTCATCACGTATTCGTTTTTCTGAATTATTGCTGATCTGGAACTGTATTAAAATAGTTCTGTGTATATAGCATACATTTTATGGTGATATATGTAGTTTGCTAAGGACTTTCAGAACTGATCTTAAATTTTAAAAAATGCTGTCCTTATTTAAATTGTACTTGCTTCCAAAAACACTGGGACTTTGCTAACAGACTATTCTGGCAATTCTATGAGATTAAGGTACTATAGCAACATTCTCATCACATGGAAAAGATACAAGAGAAACCAGTTTAAACCCAGTTCAAAATGAGATTCACTGCTATGCTCATCCATACTATTAAAATCAGAGCTATGAGGACCTCAAAGTCAACTAAACCATTCTTGAAGATTTTGCAGAGCATTTATTATTAATATTATTAGTCCTATGAGGGTTTATTGTAAGAATGGTAACTTCAGTCGAGATTAAAATCAAACCTTGGAGAAAAATTTAAAGCCATGAAGCAAATGGATTTCTTTGGAGTTGGGAAGGTATAATTCTGTTTGGGATTGCATTTTTTTTTCAAAAGGATAATTTCAGAAACAAGTCTTCCTCTTAAATTTGATAAGGAAATGTTGAAAAAAGTGTATTAAAATGCTATTCTGTTTAGTATTTTATTCTGCTTTATTTTCTATTGTATTCTGTCTTATATGGTCCACGGTAAAGCAGTCTGCTCAAAGAAATTCAGTTGTTGAAACCATGATTTTAAGTGGTGAGCTGAAAATTTCTGATAAATTGAAAACAACTAACTTGGAAAAGCGATATCTGGTATCTTCTGAATGAAAAACAGCATGTCTTTTTGACGTGCATGCTTGCTCTCTGCTGATCTTAGCCTTTAAGAATGTTTCAGAATAGGACAGGACTGAATTAAGAAATCTTGGATGAGTAAATTCTCTTGTGGCTACTTAGGAAGTTATAATCTGCAGAAGAACTTCAGTTGCAAGGAATCTCTTCTACTTAGAAGGCAAAAAGGGGAAACTGAAAGCCCCTATTGCACACAGCTTGCTATTTGATTTCCACATACACACCGTAGGTTGCCAGGTTTCTCTCGGGGGGAAAAAAACCTGATAATTGGCTTTTTTCGTGGTGGTGTGAGAATTTTGTGAGCAGATGCTGACTGATTCTGTTCTGTGCCGTTAGAGTGGTGGCTCTGTGTTTGTTCAGGACTGCCAAGTTATGAAATGTTTGATGTACAACCTGAGTGTGAATAAAGGTTTTATTACCCGGAGCAAGACAACTCGGCTCAAAATTTCCTTGCTTACATTTGCACGGATATTAATGACCTGTTAGTTAAATGTGGATATATAAATATCAGATGGACTAAGACAGATGAAATATTTCTTCTTAGTTTTGGCCTTTAAATGTTTTATGGTTAATAAAACTGGGCTTCCCTCCTCTTCTCTCAATGTGTGTTTACTGCTTGTTAGTCACCTTTTTAAATACAAGATAAACCCACAAATCATTTACTGTAACTTATATGAACAGAGTTGTCTCTATTTTCGTAGATGAAGGAATAGTTTCTAAATGGGGTGTGTGCAGAACTCTGTTTGTTTGTTTTTTCTTCATTTCTCTTTGTTTAAAATATCTCTGAAAAATGGCAAGCTTTGCAGGGTCTAATGTCTCTTATATATGCTACGAGTAGCTTGACTCAATCCTCTCTAGGTTTATCTCAAGTCTTAAAATACTAATGGTGGTGTGTACTTAAAATTCTAGATTACACATACACTCTTGCCCGTCTTTCATTTTTGCAAAGAAAGATTTATTATTTAATTTCATAATGATTAAAAAATGAGCGAGACAATCAGGTTTTGTTGTTTTCTTATGTACATTTTCTGCTCTCTACATGTGTTTTGAAACTGGAGACAAATAGGAAATGCAAATATGAAGAATTGTGTGTTTCAGAAAGGAAAAATGATCTGTTTAAGTATAGTGAAAGAGAAAATGAAATTTGTGTTTTATATTAAATGTTTTTATCATTTTTTACAAGATCTACTTACATTTAATCGTTACATAAGTAATGACATAGTTTTTCAGAAATGGTAACTAAGTCTGTGAATTATGTAGTAAACTGAAAGATTACTTTCTTTCAAAAGGGACACTTCTGTAGTGCTACTGGGGTGCAGCAGTACAAATCTGATCTGAAAAACTCTCCTTACCTCTGCAGAAGAATTTCAGGAAGTGCTTCTGGAGGAAACTGGCACTAGACCATAGTAAAACCATCATTTGATGCCCAGAGTTGCTTAAATTTAGGGAGCTAATCTCTCATCGAGCTGCCGCATCAGTCAAGCAGTATTCAGGGAAGAGCTCCAGTAACCTCTGTGCATAGGAGTGGATTTGCAGTTACCCAAAGCCTATATACTCTTTTGTCCTCCTCACATGCGAGAAAGCTAATAATGTGAGAACCGACATGACTGTTGATCTAAAAGGCTTCAAAGAATAGTACCCAAGCCTTGCTGGCTCCTAGGCAGCAATGCTGAACAAACCAAGTGTTACAAGCAGCATTGTGTTTTGTTCTTCTTGTCAGCTAAGGTTTCCAAATGCTGTAAAATTCTTCTGTGTTTCTGATCCTTCTCATAATATTGCTTTATGATACTATAATTGTACAACAGTTGTGTCAGCACCCTATGAGCCAACATCTGGAAACCATTACAATTCTTCATAGAGCATAGGACAGAGCACAGGAGCAACTGATGCATCTGAAAAGATCAAAACCTTTCTGTTGTGCCCTGGTGGGGTAAGTGATTGCCAGGCAAAGGCTGGGAATCTCTCTGGATCCTTCAGACAGACTTCTGGTATCTGTACAGTGTGATACAGGGCTGCATATATAGTATGACCACAACTGAAACAAACTGAAACACAGGAGGTTTCCTGTGAACATCAAACACTTTCTTACTGGGTGGGTGACCAAGCACTGGCAGAGGTTGCCAAGAGACTTACCTGTTGTGGAGTCTCCATCCTTGGAGATATTCAAAAGCCAGCTAGACCTGGTGCTGGGCAACTGGCTTTAGCTGACCCTGTTTGAGCAGGGAGGCTGGACCAGATGACCTCCAGAGATTCCTTCCAATCTCAACCATTCTGTGAAGTTACATTGAAATAAAGCTGCTTCATATGCAGAAATAGAAACTAATATTTAAAATGTCTGATCTATCAAAATCTCTTGTGGCCTAAATAACTCATTGGCACTGAATATTAGAGTTCAGAGATGTCACTTTCCTATTGTTCTGCCGAAGCTATTAAAGTCACACCTGAAACTAACAACTCTAAACAGGCAGTCTGTCTTTGGCTTTAGTAAGGAAGATGAACTCCTGTTCTTAAAGTCTGTTTAGGCTTTGCTGGTGTTAATAAAAAAAATAATAATCTGACTTTCTATAACTGCTCTTCCTTAACATGCAGAGTTATAACCGGTTCGTGCTCTGTATCTGAAACAAAGTGCAGAAGGCAAAAGTAGAAGTGATACTG